>JAUKPP010310079.1:6498-18957 GCA_032273245.1 Phyllaplysia taylori
CAGTCACTTGAGCAGGTTCAACTGTAGCTTGTCTTGTAGAGGCAGTCACTTGAGCAGGTTCAACTGTAGCTTGTCTTCAATTTGTCCATGGGATTCCTTCATAATGTGGTTTTTGTTACTATGCACTTTTGTTTTTTCAGATGTTCATTGAGTACTGTGGTGGCGGCGCCCTTGATTCCATCATGGTTGACCTGGAAAAGCCAATGACAGAAGCACAGATTCGATACGTAGCTCACGAGATGTGTCTAGCCTTAGCTTTCCTTCACCAACAAAAGGTCATCCATCGGGATATAAAGGCAGGCAATGTTCTGCTGACAATGGAAGGAGATGTCAAATTAGGTGGGCTCAATTAGAAGAAATTGGCTAATTTCTCATACTGACACTTTGTTGAAGTAGGTTAGTGCTCATGAACAGTGTATCAGGGAATTGAGATTTAGCAGGAGTTTATTTTATTTTGTTGTATCCGATAAGTAGTAGATTGTAAGTGTATTTGCACAGCAGGTTCAGGTCTTCAATTGATTTTTCTGCTTTTTTCTGTAAACTTCTTAAAACACAGAATTTTAAAATTCATTTTGCATTAGCTGCTATTGTCCCTCAAATACAAATTTCTTTTGTATATGAAATTGGAATTGGAACTGGAAAAAAGGTACTTTTTAGTGTCTATGAAATTGAAAGAATACTTTGATGAGCTGTACTTTAAATTTTAGCTGACAGTTGAGTGTTTTCTACAAAAGAAAGTGAATCTATGTAGTATTGCTGTGTTTCTTTTAGTGATTTTAGTGGTCTTACACTTTTGATTCACATCCTTGTTTTATTTCTTCATACTTTCTTGTTGTTAGCCTTAATTTGATATTATTTATTTAGGCAGTTGTTTTCTCTCTACATTTGTACTTCTTTAATTGAGTGAAACAAACTGTGTTACTTCATATCTCATTGGAAATATAGTGAGAAAAAGTGTTTGAAAGAATACAATGTCTTGGTTTGAACTTCTGAAGTTTCTGCTATTATTCATACTCAGTATGTTAGCATAAATAATGTGTCATTTCCTGCAGCTGTTAGTTTCGTTTAAGTCTGTTGCCTTTTGCCTTCAGACTTGTCAAGTCTTTCTCTAAGTCTAAAGACTTTTGTATTCATTATTGATTTTTTGTTTGGTTTCTTTTGTAACAGCTGACTTTGGAGTCTCAGCGAAGAACACAAAGACTACACAGAGAAGAGACACATTCATTGGAACGCCTTACTGGTGAGGGCGCTGCTTCATTTATTACAATGATGAGTTGAGCTATCATGACTTTTTTTCAACATCTATCTGTGCTATGTCCAAAACTTTTACTTATGGTTGGAGACTAGAGTTAATGTTGAAGTAATGGTACAGGATACAAGAAGGGATTTATAAAGGGTTTATGAGTCATCTCTTTCGAGATACAGTCTTGTTTAGTCTGTGACAGTTAAAATGAACATCAAAATTTTAAATTGAAAATATTAAGTATAAAGTCATAAAAGGCAACAAATTTATTGATTGTTTGGAACTACATCTTCTGTAATTCAGTATTCTCTGATGAAGGAAGAGGCACGGAGGATATGAACAGCTAATGGGAACAGATTCTGAATGTTTTCTATATTAATTATCTTTTCCTCGCAAAAAAAAAAAATGTCTGGTTGGCGCTAACCTAGTGAATCACTATGGATGACACTGTGATGACACATAGAACATGTTGTTTACGTGCCATGTCAGAAACCCACCAATTCTCCCCTGATAGATTCCTCTTATAACACATCTGTCTCAGACGGCAAGCTTCACAACCTGCAAGATGTCCCTTTCATTTTTGGAGTTTTGACTTATTGAAGGCTTGGAACAAGGATAGGGATTTTGTGCTTTCTCCACATATTTGTGTTCTGTTTTAAAATGTTTTTGTGTAAAGCATGTTTTATTCAGCAGAAAAGGTTGACTAAACCTGTATCTTAGGGGAAAGTTACTGCCTTTTAAAAATGAATTAATTCCTATCCCGTGAATAAAATGCTCAGCCCTCATTTAAAACAAAAATCCCAATGAGGTTTGTTTCCACCAGCCCTATCCTTACCACCAAGTTGCTATGTCAGAAATGGGGTAGGGGTGGGTGCGATTTGAGAGTTGCTGATACTCCACCTACTCAGGCCCTGAACGGTGCAGCTGGTCTGGGAGTCAATCATATTCCATGTAATGTTCAGTTCATGTACAACATGGGTATTCTTTTTGTACCGGGATCACAATGTTCATATCACCTATTTCTTCCTAGGATGGCCCCTGAGGTGATCATGTGCGAGACGTTGAAGGATGAGCCTTACGATTACAAGGCTGACATTTGGTCACTAGGTAATCTTTTCTATTTCTCTGGGTCAACTAGTATTGTTCAGACTTCGGTGCATGTGTAACAGAATTTGAGCGACACACATTAAGCTCAAAACTCTACTTATAGTTTTTGTTTGACTTTGAGATTGTTGCATTTGAAAGAATTTCTTGTTCTGGAACATCCGGTGCTATTTTTTTTCCTCAAAGGTGCTTATTAAAATGATTTCTTAACAAATGTATTTTTAAAGTGTACAATGTATTGAAGCACCGAATTGTTATTTTATGTGAATGACTGTTAAAAAGAGCATTAATATTTCTCCAGCTGCACGATTAGATTAATTTTGGCTAGATGATGATAATAACAATCTTTATGTGGAAATATTGGACACATTATAGAACTTTTTAGTTTTTTCTCCTTCCTAGCTAGCATTTAAAAATACTTTTGAGAGTATAACAGAGCTATAATAAACTGACACAATCTCTGCAATCATATTTGAGGAAAGCATCGCTATCATCAGTGAAGCAGTCAAAGTTCTTTCTTTTCCTTGCAGGGATCACGCTGATTGAGTTTGCCCAGATTGAACCACCCAACAAAGAGATGCACCCGATGCGTGTCCTTATCAAGATTCAGAAGGCAGATCCCCCTGGATTTGACAGGCCCTCAAATTGGTGAATTAGCTCTTGCCATCTCAGACGTTATTCATTGTATTGTTTGTTTTTATAGAGACTCATGTATAGCGCCAGATGAATGCTGGTCTACGATGAAAATACTTGTGGGACAATTATATTACAATTGTTTCTCAATGAGAACTGGATGTCTTTATGAAATATCCGGCATGTAACTGTATCGTGGGTTTTGAACTTGGATTATAAAACCATAGACTCGGAGTTTGAGTGCCATGGCAAAGGTGGTGGGGGTTTCTTTTTCCAACGTGCATTAATTCCTCAATCACCACTCTGTTTGAATACCGGCGCTGTGGTGTAATGGTTAGGGTCTTCACTTGTCATGCGGCCGGCGATCTTTTTTTTTCTGCTGGAATTTTTTCCCTCTTAGCCCGGGTTGGCCCTGACAGGCAGGGTCGAAGTAGCCCGTCTCTTAAATGACCTTACAGTGTTGTAGGGAACGTAAAACTGGTAACCAAACCATCCATCTGCTTGAATCCCATTGGATCCATCATAGCACCATGACCGGTGGAAACATAGCACCATGACCGGTGGAAAGCCACCTCTTTTCCTATCCACCCGTAAGGCAAAAAGTGGCAACTCAGTGGTGGCATCGTCTAAAAAGCTATTATCGAGCAAATCTTTGGTTTGTAATGATGATAAAATATTTACTTAATTTAATCTCCTAAAATCAAGATTTCTTAGAAAAGGTTTTGCATTGCCATAGAAACCCTGGCCTGCTGCACAACATATTTAGAGAAGTCCCATATCTCCATCAATGTTGTTTCAATCTACATGAAATCTACATGAAACGTGGCAAGATTACAAAGAGCAATCACATGTACAGGTCTACAGAACTGTTTTTCTTGGAAGTTCTATATTTTGTCATCTATTGCAATAAGAGCTGTGGTAGCAAAATCTATGTGTTTTTGTCAGAATTTTAAAAAACATTGAAAGATGTGTGGATGAGAGCTACGCCTACCTTTAGTGGGAAAGCATTATTTATTCCATAAGTCTGTACATTGTGAGTGTGCTATCACTGGAGGCAATTGAGTGTGTTTGTGATGGATGTTTGTGAAATGTTGTGAGCCGCGTTTTAAGAAAAAACACATTTGTTCAGGTTATGCAGACTGTTGAGTATCCTTGTAGAAAAAACATTAAAGCTCTCCTCTTTGAAAGATTTTTCTAATGAAATTTTATGCATTTTTGGAGAAGATTAAATCAATGCTAAATCAATACTTTTTGCACAAATTTTTGTATTTGAAACAACGGTGGCTTATATTCGTGATCCATTTGCAAATTACAATTTACCACATGGTGATCTTGAACTCTGTTATGTTGAAAATCCCTACCAGGTCCAAGAACTTCAAAGACTTCGTATACAAGTGCCTTGTGAAAAATCCTGAACAGAGGCCAACAGCTCAGGACTTGCTTGAGGTAGGCATGGAGAGCACATGTGAAAGTTGTTGTGTTTATATAGCTTAGAGACAAATGTATCTTCCACGGCTCACTTCAATGCGTGATTTTTCAATAATTTCTGTGTCAAATAAATCATACAACTTGACAAAAAGACAATCTCTTTGTTGAAATAGTAATAAGTACACAGTGAACGTTATCTTTTTTTCTTTTTCAAATTTTGGGGAAATTCTGTTTGCCCCAAAATATGGAGAGGTACAGGTTTTGAATTAAGCTCTTCTCCATACAATGTATTTCACTTAGTATGTGTTGTCTTCGTCTGGGAGCAGCTTATTTGTTAATTAATTATCTGTCAGAGATCCCAGCTAGATTAAAACTCAAAATTTAGAAAAAAAGATACATGCCTTGCAAAAACAATTAAACCCTTCCATGATAACTGGCCGCGATGGAGTGTTTGCAAATTCTCTTAGTGTTTTTGTGAATAGCATGTTTCGTGGAACAGAAAACTGACTGATTTTGCATTCTCAGTAAATGTTGCTGCTTTTGAAAAAAAGAATCAGTCCCTTTCTTCGACTGGAAATATGTGATGTGATCTTTTCTCTATCACCAGCACCCGTTCATCAAAGACTACACAAACAAAAAAGGCATTATGGACCTCATCTTGGAAGCAAAGGCTGAAGTGGTGGAAGTTGTAGAAGACCTCACTGAGGAGGAGGACATTGCAGCTATCAAGGTAGGCTTGGTCGGACTATAATTCAGACCAATATTGGACGAGCATCTCTGTCTTTCTGCTAGGATGTAGTGTCCCTCTCAGCCAGGGTGGCTCTTACAGACAGGGTTGAAGCAGCCTGCCTTACAGTGTTCAAGGGGTGTACAACCAAAGCCAAACGAATTCAATACAATTTCTGATGAAAGGGCTTGCCACAGTTGACTGCCTCAATGATACATTTGATACATTTGAAGCACATTCCTTATTCAGTTTCAATATATCTTCAGCACTTTTGAGGAATAGTTTTTTTTTTTTTTTTGTGCATGATTGTGTGTAGGAGAAAATTGTGGAGAGCAATGTCACCAAACATTCACGGAAATTCCAGTGATGTCATCTGTGTCTTTAGACTTTGTAACTCTGGGACACACAGTTAACAAATTGTAGTGGTGGATTATATAAAAGAATCGATTTTTTTTTTGGTCTCTTCTTTAAGTATGTGATGTAATTGTCATGGAAATGTGTTTGAATTCATAGAAACACAGACCTATAAAGTCATATGATTAAGGAAACCTTCTAAGACCCACGTGGATTCCTGGTTGTCAAAGAGGATTAGTTCAGCATTCTGTTGCAGGCTTTCCTTATTTCTATTCACTGCACAGGATGAGTGAAGCTCGTTAAGCTGGAAGAGGGTATAAATCTGAACATTCCTGGGTGTGTTTTTAGAATGCTTTAGGAAGGTCATGAGATTTGGAGAAATAATCCACATCTTGCTGCCTTGAAATAGTTTTGTATGAATTCTAGTAAGATTTTAATGCTACAATCACTCATGTGTTGTTGGTAATTAATTAAGTAGGCGTATGTAGTAGTGGTATCTAGATCTCATGATAAATGTACTTGGTTTTATTCCACTGCTGTACACCAGTGCGCCGAGTGTTTCTCTTGTTACTGCCGAATGTTTCTATAATTGAACAATCCTGATGATATGTACTTGTTTCAATTTTACAGAGAAATATGAGTGCAGATTCACAGTCTATTGACCTGGATAGCATTTCAACAGCCAGTGACGAGGCAGGTCTCAAGGATGAAGAAAAGGTAACCAAATTGGAAAGGAGTAAGCGTATTCTGTACATCAGCTTTTTCACTAAAGCTCAAGACAACTATGGTTCAAATTAAACTTGTGGAACTTCATATAGATCGGCCAATCATGATAAGATCAGAAGTCAGTAACATTGCCCAGTCAAGACGTCCTGCAGGGTTTTTGTAGTGATTTATTGTAACATTTGTTTAGTGTTATTTTTTGACAGTTTGAAAATAATCCCTATGTGATGCGACACAAGTAAATAAGGCACTTGTCAATTTTTGGCGAGTTGTTGTTGACATATTAAACCGTGACATTTTTCTCGCCATGGAGAAGAAAATATTGATTTTTCTCGTCTAAAAGTCAAGGTATATGTGATTTTGTCAGAGGAGAAATTAGTAATAAAATACCCATTCATGTTTGATAGCTTTCTAAATGACACTTTTTTGAAACTTTGAAACAATGCTCTTGGTACAATTCATTGTGAAATTATTTTCAATGGATTAGTTAGTTCAATGTTGGTTGTTTATAGAGGCGCCAGCATCTTTGGCTGTTTAAGTAAGCCTGTTTTTTAATGGATATAAATGTTGTTAGGGCACAAGAAACAATTGTGGTTCAATTTTCCTGACACTCTAAAATGTCAATATCTCTCTTCCTCTGGTTTTGAGGAGGATTTGAGTTTATTGAGTCCCAACTCGTACTGTTTTTTATTTGTTAAGCAAGTCAATCAACACAGTGGGTTTTAGTTGATGGATGAATCAAGAACTATGTAGGACGAAGTGGGTGGTTAGCAGGTGCTCTAGTGTTGTCTGCTCCTTCTTTCTTCTGTGAGTTATTTTTGTCCCAATATACCTCCTGGTGCTGAAGTTCCCTCTCCGTGTCAGTGTTGCTGTTTAAGCCAACAAAGCAAGAAGAGGAAACGTATTGAGGGAAACTTGTAGTTGTAGCAAATGAAAATTGTGTAAAACTGAAATATTCTCATTGAAATGTTTGAATATTTATGTTTGTTTGTAATCTTTTAAATGAATTTTGTAAGTTCTATTCAGGTACATGAAATGCGGGTAGTGAAAGATGAATTATTTTTCTATTCTATATAACTTAATTTTAAGATTAAAATGACTTCAAATGAAAACCATTGTCAAGTACTCTTTAGTGATGATGATTTAATTGATCCCAAATGGATGTGGAAAAAAATAGATTTGCCCATCTTTCATTCTCTAAAGAGGATGTAAAGGCTATCACGTTTTGAATCCAGATTGAATAATTTTAATACAAGATGTTATTCATGAATTTTGAAAAAAAAATTTCATTGCATATTTTGTCGTATTTAACATGTCTAAACTAAAAGATACAGCTTTCCTTAGAGCATTTATCTTGGAATGTCATGGTTTGTTACTACATGCTTCTCCCCTCCTGTTCATAGGCAGAGAAGAGCTCCACTCCGTCAATATCCGTCACTGGGACAGCTGCTGCCTCGGCCGCCGCAAAGAAATCTCCGACCCCTGAGAAGGCTGTGTCCGGCAAGAAACAACCAGCACCGTCTCCCCTTACCCCAGAGACTCTCTCTCCCGTACCCTCACGGAAGGAAGAAGAGGCCAAAACGGAAGAGATGAAGGAGGAAGAGGCAAAGACACCTACGAAACAGGAGGAGGAAGTGAAGCCTGCAGCTGTGGACGCTGACAAGCTGACCACTTCCTCTGATGAAGGAATCGGGGATGAGAAGTCAACATCTGACGGCTCAGAAACAAGCCAGGTGAGACCAATAGCACATACCAGGTATCTGTGACAGACGGGGAATTTACACTTATATTGAGTCATGTGCTGTAGCAGCAGGCAACAATTGTTCTCTACCTTGCAGCAGCATACAACAGATTTGTGTTGTAATTTTATTAGGTATATTTTTTTCTAGCATCGTTTGTTGGGTCAATGTGACCCTTTCAGGATTTTACATCATACAGTTTAAATCTAGGTATATTTTGGTTTTCTCTGGACTTGATTTTTCATTGTGGATTTATTATCATAATTGAGAAGAAGAAATTTCAGGCCCAAATGAATAGTTACTTGTTCTTTGTATCAAGCTCTCCTAAAGAATCTGGTCTGAAAAGCGGCCTGAAGGGATTTACGGCACACAGGAATTATCTTTTATAGATAGAGACTTTGTTTGGAATAGGAGTCAGGCAAAGTTAGATTGTAGTTCAGCAGTTTTCACATCCTTCATAACGATATTCTGGAACACATTATTTTGTTTTGCAGTGCTGTTGGTAACAATAATATTATCATCACCCTTACAAAAGTAAAACTAAATTCGATACTCTTGAGATCTGCATCTCTCCTCCAGAATATAATTTGAAAAAAGGGTAGCGTTCAGGGGGCCCGTCCATGTATCGTGATGTGACGATGTAGTGTGTGTTGTTTAACTGAAGTAATATATGGTTCTTATCTTTTCCATGCTACCTCTGTAGACTGGCAGTCCAGCTCGCCCCAAACATGAAGTTCAAGTGACCACAGACCCAGTCACTGGAGAAAAAGTGGCCACCGAGATAGTTACTGACATCATAGAGGATGTCCTCAACTCCACCACAGTGGAACCTTCCATAGCCAGCGTTGTGTTCGATACTTTCCAAGACTTTGTGGCTCCCGCTACCCCCGCAGTGACGGAGTCACCCAAACCCTCAGCCGTCGCAGCAGGGGAGAGCAGCACCAGTCTTCCAGCGGACTCGCCATCCTCGGTGCCCGTCAGCATGACCAGCGACAAGAGCTCCTCAGAGACACTAACAGCAGACGAGGAGGTGGAGAAGAAGGAAGAGCCTGCAGATCAAGACGTGGGGAAGAAGGGCATCACCTTCAGTGGTGTGTCGGTCCCTGAGTCCAGCACGGTGGTCGTCAACGGATACGTGGTCCCTCCGGCCGATGCAAAACCAGCGAAGAACAACGAAGCCCCAGCCGCCCCCGCCAGTGTGGAGCGTAAACCCGAGCCGGAGAAACTCAGTGAACCTGGCGCTCTCAAAGTGCCGGAGAGCTCTGCCGTGCCTCAGACTGACCTTGACACGTTTGAGACAAGGATGAGCCACGAGGGGGAGGAAGACGGCTCGGACCGTCGCTCGGATTCTGGCAGCGTCAATACGGTGGATAGCATAGGGGATAGCACAGAGCCTGACCGCGACGAGGCGCCAGTCACACGCCGGGTCAAGAGAGGACACATTCGCCAACGCAATGTGAGTAGCCTGGTGCAGGTGGTTGACATGATGTGAACAACAGGGATGTTAAAAGGATTATGAGTGTCCGTTTTTTGTCATGTTTGTGTGGTTTGGTTTTGTTCTCAACGCCTATAAAGTCAAACTAAAAAGTTGTTCCATTTTTGTGTTCTTGGTCTCGACATATGGCACTTGTCAATCTGTGTGGGTCAATTTGATGTATTTAGATAGGTTCAAGTTAAACAGTCCTTGAGGTGTCAAATAACTTTTTACTGCACAAAGATGGTTATTTTCAGGATTTGTTCTGAACTCAGGATTTTTTTCATTGTTTAGAAAAATACTGGGAGTTTTTCAAATTTTTATGATTCATTTTACTATTTTTAATTTTTAGGGGATGCAAACAACTGGCCATTTTGATACTTAATTTTACTTTACTTTTCTTATCCAGCTGTCATTTGGGCTCTTGCCCTTCGACTTGAAGCCATGACATTGTACTGGGATGTCTTCCTGAGTTGCTCAGGTTTTTCAGGCCCTTTTGATAATAATAATTAGTGTACATAGGGCCTAGAATCCACTAAAAGTGCTCTGCAATGCTCATAGAGATATCAATCACAGACATACTTATTGCAAAAATTTTACCGTATTTAGGATTTTTCTGTAACTAGGCGTGCACATCCCAGACTTTTGTAATCAAATTTGGCTCAGAACAAAATTTCTTTCCCCCATACCAGGAGAGCAAGAGTCACTACCGCACCATGACCAAGATGAGGACGTACGTCAAGGACGGTCAGGTGGTGACCTCCACCACCACCAAGGTCATCGCTACAGGAGAGGAGAACAAAGTGAGAGAGGATCACCTGCACAGGTCAGTGGCAACTTGGCTATTGGGGGGGGGGGGGGGGGGTGGTGTACTGCTGAAAGCCATGATTTTGCTTTCCTGCTTCTCCGTCCCTTGTTGTCTATCAGGTTTTGAAGACATGCAAACACACTCTTCTGGACACAGACTCTGGATTACTATATTGTTTACTAGCTGAAAACTGTGTCCCAGGAAATGAGCAGAAATCCTGATGGTGGTAGTAGTACTGTGCCGCTACCCTAGGCATGCACAAACTATTAATAGACCTGCAAGGTGTTTTCTGCAGTGAAAGACGTCAAACCTCCCAGGGTAGCAGTAAAACCATTTCTCAAGAATTACAAAAAGAAACGGCATCGTAAATTTAGATAAAGTCTCTGTGTTGGTGTGTTTTTCAATTTTGACAAAGATCTGTCAAGCTTTCCTTATTCGTCAACAGTTGCAGCTTTGCCTTTATATTTTTACTGTCCTATTCAAGAAGGTTTTGGGTGGTTAGCGGGTGGGCATCTCAGTGCGGCCTACTCATTTACTGCTTTCTATGTGTTGCTATTGTCCTTATCTACTTGATATGACTGTAAAATGTTGATAGTGCTGTAGAGCCTTAATCAAACAAACATCAAGTAAGTTGGTGACAGTCGGCGGGATGTTTGTGTGGTTTGCTTATTCTGCTTCAAAGAGTTCCTGTTGCCCAGCCATACTTATTGGTTTCCCTTTTTTTACGGATAAGACAAAAGAGGTCAGCAGCGCTGTTTTGTTAATATTTTCTTGAAGTATTGAAGGAAAGTTTAAGAATTGTGAAGCAAGGAAGGATTTCCCTTTGGAAATGAGCTGACTGTTTCAGAGATATGGGTAGAACAGTAAAAAAATTGATGTCTTTTTTCCTGGGAAAAGTAGCTCTTTTTCTCAATTTGATTTTTACTGAATTTTCTGTGCATTTTTTTGTGTTAAATAAAACTTGCTGAAATCACCTTTAAATGTTCCATTTGGCGTTCAGACATTCCGCTAGCACTCGGATATTCATCAATGTCACTTGCTGTAGTTATTGATGTGAGAACAAAGAATCAACAGTTTCATAAAGCTTATTTATCTCAACTTGAAAAAGTTGATCTCAAAACAAGACTATGATGATTTTTTTAAATGATAAGAAATCCCGGCTTCCATCAGTCCCTTTTTTGTATTATGGAAAGGTTAGATTGTGTAGAGATGACTTGAACATCAGAATAATAATGTGAAACTGTATATTTTGGAAAAATCACTCCTGGCTGAAAATCTGTCCTTGCATCACAATAATAATACTTGTTTTCCACTTTCAAAGATCGTGGTTATCCTGTTTGAGTAGAGACTGACCTTCACCTTGAATTGGCCCATTGATACATAATTTGCCACTGTTTTTCAGCTTTTCGCGTCACTATTGAATTGAAATACACTCAATTTGACTCTCTTCTACTACATGGCCTCCCTTTTAACCTTCAGGTTTTTTATTCTTACTAATCCACCTAATGGATGCATTAAATCCTGCTCAGGGACACAGCGTGTTCTCTTTGTCATCAGTTAATGATGAGGTTGTCTCGTTTTGCATACAACGCATTTTCTCTTTCATGTATTCCCCTTCTATTGGCGCGCTTCATTAAGATGGATTGGAAAGCCATTCATATTGTATGACGCCGTTGTTTTTCCCGCCCTCCCCCCTGTCGTCTGGGTCAACTCTCGCCTCATGTTGTTTCTGCTATCCGACTCCTCGCTGTTATCAGCTACACAGGATTCTTTGTCGTTCTCTCTCTTTCATATTCTTTCTTTCTATCCTTTCATCCCCTTCTCCTTCTCTCATCTCTCCTTCTGTGTTTTTTCTTCTAATCTCTCGCTCTCTCTCATTTTCTCTTTTTGTTGTCTTGTGTGTGTGTGTGTGTGTGTGTGTGTGTGTGTGTGTGTTTATTTCATCTCTCCCACCCTCATTTCTCTCTTCTCTTGCTACTCCATCAGAAACTCTCTAATCTTTGACTTCCTCTCTCTGTCCATCTCAAATCTTTCTCCTCTCTCTTTCCTCTCTTACAAACTGTCAATATCTCTCTATTCCTTTCTTTCTTTATCAACATCTCTCTCACTCTCACTCTCTCTCCTGTCCCCTATCTCTTTAAGTCACTTGCTATCTATCTATCTATCTATCTATCTATCTATCTATCTATCTATCTGTCTGTCTGTCTGTCTGTCTGTCTGTCTGTC
>JAUKPP010310190.1:3946-18957 GCA_032273245.1 Phyllaplysia taylori
CGGTGACGTAAAGGTTTTCTGTATCATTCCGTGCTCATGGGGTCAAAATCCTAGGCTAGGCCTCTCTGAGCTGAACGATTGAAATTTTGGATTGGGACAGTGAGGAACTGAGTCTTGTGTTGTTACGGCACTACCGACATTGTTTAAGATTGTTTAGCGCGAGGACGTAGATTAGGACAAAGGTAGCATTTAGATAGAAGTAGAAGCAACAGACCACATCAAGACGTAGATTAGGACAATGGTAGCAGTTAGATAGAAGTAGAAGCAACAGACCACATCAAGACGGTCACCGACAAAGCGTATTGGAGGAACTGAGTACGAACTTACAGAGTGAGAAAGGGAAGTCGCGGTTTGGTAAATGACATTAGGTAAATGAAAACTTGGACAGTTGCCAGTTTGGGTGAGAAGGTTGTGAGTTGGATGGGTTGGGCCAGTGTAAAGTCCAAACATTTTTAGCAAGGGATAAAATTACGCAGTTGTTTTGAGTGGTTGAGATCTAGATCCACACCGACACTGAAGTTGACAGCTCAGCAAAGCATGCGGGACTCTTGGACCATCTGGTGTGTTTGCTGTTTTCTCGAATCTTCATGTTTCTGTGTGCCTGGTTTTGAGACTGAAGATTATGTTTTAACCGTTGGCGGATTGTTGCTACGATGAATGGGCATTAAAGGGAGAGGAAGAAAAATGAGATAGTGAAGGATACGTTTCTTTGCTTTTTTTTAGGCTCGGCGACACTATAAGGTCATTTCAGTGCCAGAAAATAGATGTGGACAATCTCTTTTTTTCTTCTTTTTTTTAAAAACATTTAAACAACCAATCACCACCAAGCATGCCGGCACCTGGAAGACCCGAGTTCAATCCCATGAGTGGACGATTGTGCATTCCTTTCAGCCCGGTTTGGCCTTGGCAGACAGGGTCGATGAAACCCGTCATGACCTGACAGTGTTGCAAGGGAAGTAAAACTGGAAACCAAACCAAACCACCAAGCGAGAGTGGGAAAACACAATAGATAGGATACAAGACGAATACAGGAGAAAAAAACTTCATGCTAGAATGTTTGTTTAAGTCTTTTTTTCTAGACTATTTACGCATGTTGCATTTTACACTTTTGCCCACGGGCAGGCATTGTGTGGTGGTGGGTGGGACAGAGACCTGTGGTATGCTGCAAGCCTAAAGACTCAAACGTCTTGTGCGTTCTAAACTCAATACGTGACGTAAATCTTTGCTATTTGAGTAAAACAAAACTAGACGATTCTGTGAGTCACTTAGATGTGATCAGCACATGTCGATCACAAGCATATGGCGACTGGTTTCGTTATTCTTTTTGTTTTACTCCTATTGTAACACTATAAGGTCCTTTTAAAGGCTGGCTACTTCGACCCTGCTTTTAAAGGCTAACTCAGACTTAGAGGAGCGGCTACTGGTTGTGGTGAACTGAAGCAAGCTAAATAGAAAATAGAAACTTCCTCATAGCAAGCAGTAAATCTACAACTACAAGAAGAAATAAAAACCTGAGTAATTTACGTCATGAGACAACCCGAGGGGCGATGCACAAGGCAGACAATTCTGCGTTCACACGATTCAGCAGTTTCATGCAGCGGCGGATCTTCTACAGATTTTTTGCCCAGATATAACGACGCACTGTTCCTTTCCAAACTTTACGATACACTGTTTCTCCACATTTTTGTTTCTCCCCGTTTTTGTTTCTCCGTCTGGAAAAACGTTTTGCTTGGACTCACACATGGAGGTATCAGACGGCGAACACATGTGGATGTTTACAGTTGTTGCGTCGTCTGTAGGCACAATAAGACTGGTGTGTGTTTTCTCTTTCTGTGTATGCGTACATGATGGGGGGTCGGGGGTCAGGGGTCCTGGGGTCGGGTCGGGGGTCGGGGGTCGGGGTCCTGGGGTCGGAGGTCGGGAGTTGTGTGGTGAATTTCGTGTCGTCAGGGATTTGCCGAACGAACATGAGGGGAAAGAACTTTATTTTTCTCAGGTTTAACGGCACTATCGGCACTTTCAGGTCAATTCAGGACCCAGAAGTAGTATAGGACAAAAGGAATAGGAACCCATGCGCCCGGCAACCACTCGCAAAGAACTTTGGCCAACCGACAAATACATCGGCAGTGACCTTCGGAGCTTTAAGGATTTCTCAAAGTTTCTTATTTGTTCGTGGATTGCATACGGATGCAGGGCAGAAGCTGTTGCTGGAACAAGTTAGATATTATCTACTCCACGGCACCCTCTGGGTTGGGAAAGACTTCTATCGCGGCGTTGTCAGACAATTACGGCGAGAAACATTTACGGCTTCTCTCAACTACACCAGTTTTGTTTTCGCCTATAAGAGTAATGTACTTTTTGAGAGTGTTACATGCGAGAGTTTTATCTGTGGCGAGGACGACAAACGATGCCACACACGGGGTTTTATTGGGTCGTGAAACTGCCGCTAACTGCTAACAGGTTTGGGATAACTGTCTACATCAGTTTTATAAGCTTGACTAAGATGGAGAAAACAGCGACAGTTGAGCTTTCAAGAGCATGTTTCCTCGAAACGTCGGACATCAAGCGAGTTACTTTACTCCGTTGTACAGACATAAATTTAAAAATCGCTTCGCTCTTCTCTTTTTTGTCAAACGTTAAGACATGTTTGGACACTCATAAAGAAAGTGGGGTCGACAGAAGGCGCAGAGATAGTCAGACAGACAGAAAAAACGGTAGCAACGTAGAAAGATGCAGAAAAAAAGAAACCGTTCAACATATCTAAAGGCACACAAATACACGCGTGTACCAACACGCTTCTTCCTAATCCCTTTATCTAAGTAGCAAGTAATAAAATAAAATTCGGCGTCGCTTAGCTTGCTTCTCCCCATGTAAGGCCGGCCGAGTTAGGACAGAGCCCGGTATATTTTGACAAGACGTGTCCTGCCTTATGATGGAGTGGGGGAGAGCGAGCGCGGACACTCGAGGCATTTTGTCAGTGACAAAGCGCGGGACGCTCTCGCCTGTTTACAAACACAACTCTGGCCCGCACATCTCCAGGAGGAACATCGTGACCAATGGCGATGACAGTGACAGCCGGGATGGGTGATTAATAACAAAAATATTCTGGGAGGTTGGCAATATCTCGTGGTCAGCAATATCTCCCCGCTTTGGAAACTTTTTTTCAAGGCTTATTTTAGCAATTTGTTTTCAGTTAAAGTAAAACTAAAGCTATACAGAAGCACCCCCGCCCTCATAAAAAAAAAAAAGCAAAAAGAAATACAGCTGCTGTGATAGAAAGAGAAAAAACGTTTCCACCCCTCTGCCTGTCTGTTTTGACCTACCTATCTTTACCATCGTCAAAGTTCTATCTCAATATATTCACATATTATTCCAATCATGCATCGAGCGACTCATTTTTCGCCCTGCATGTAACCGTGACATACGTGGACTTGTTGAACAGTGATCTAAGATTCTACATTTTTCCAAGACTCCACAAACTCATTTCTCTAACCACAATAAGCAAACCTTACTACATGATTAAAACTATCAGGCCAAGAACCTACAACTGATAATAGCAGCTAAATCAAAGCATTAGTACAAAAACTATGGCGGGTCGGGACACGTTAGTTGCCGTCTTACTCTCCTCAGTGAGATCCCCAAAGTCCCTGGTCTATCGAGTCTCTCGTGCGGTCAAAACTATGATAACCCAGAGGCTTGAGGCGATAATTTGCTATTGTGAAGTTCGTTGATGAGATAACGAGCGGAGGAAGACGTCTGAGACGAGAGGTCCTCATGGCGCTGCGATAATGACTTGAGACGCTCGGTGGTTACGTCAATCCGCTACGATTTCTCAGGTTATAGTATCGAGCTGGAGGCTGAAGAATTACAGTGGATTTACCAAGCTTATAGGTTGGTTTGGTTAAGAGAGAGGACTTCCGAATGTCCATCCCCGATAGGACGGTTATAGTATCGAGCTTGAAGCTGAAGAATTACTGTGGATATACCAATCTTATAGGTTGGTTTGGCTTAACGCCCTTTGCAGCCGTCTTCATTTAAGAGAGAGGACCTCCGAATTTCATGCCAGTCCCTGATAGGACTGGGGTCGAAGTCATGAAAGTTCCGAAAAAAATCCAAGCGAACGTCCTAGGATTCGAACCCCAGAAATATAGAAAAGAGAATATTCAACAAGCACACAAAGAATGAACAGCAAGACTGGCAGTCGGCTAATATAGATGGGACATGCACGTTACCATTTGACCATCGGCTGGCATAGATAGGTCATGCACATTACCATTTGACCATAGTACGTCCATAGACACTTCAATGCACGGTATATTATGGCATAGATGGGACATGCACATTACCATTTGACCATAGTACGTCCATAGACATTTCAATGCACGGTATATTATGTACCCTCTAATAGACCCCCCCCCCCTCTCTCCCCCCTCTCTCTCCCCCCTCTCTCCCCCCTCTCTCTCCCCCCGCCCCCAATGACAGAGAATGGAGACATGTATTATTCTGTTTGCGCCTGTCTGCAATGACAGCGAGCAACAAGGGGATGTCACTCGTTTTGTTGTTTCCCACGCAAGAGTTAGGTGCCCCTGCCAGCCTCCCCACTGTGTGTGCCTGCACGTCCCAGTACGATGTGTTAATGCCATGTTTGTCAGCAAGTGTGAATAGCCATTTGACCTCTCGCGCAAACATGACACAAACACAGAAAATGAGGTTCCCCCCCCCCCTCCCCGCAAGCAAGCAAGCAAGCCAGCAAGCAAGCAAGCAACCAATCGACCGACCAACAAACCAACCAACCACTATCACCACCACCACCATCACCAACAGCAACAACAAACATCTACATCCGTATTTTGCCATAGATTGTGACATACCGTGAGCGAGAGCGAATAATCACAGGAATTGAGATATTTCGAACTCCGCATAAATATTTCTATAGAGGCAGAACATTGTCCTCACAGTCCATTAATATATGATGATTACACAAACAGGCATCCAAACAGGGGAAATGATGGTACAGTACAGGGCCGTCTCCCAATTACCTCCCATTAAACTGACTTCCCCTACACTCATCACCGCTGTTGCTTCCCCCGAGCCCACTGCTAAATCGGCAAGGTTTTAATTTGTTGAATAGTCTGTCCTCAGTCCTCTGTACGCCACACTCTGGGAACTGTCGACATGTTCTCCTCGTTTATTGTAGCGTGCTGGTGATTATTATCTTACATGCCCGTACTTTCAAACATTCCAGAATATTTCAGGAGCGGTGTGTACACAATGTATGTTGCAAGCAGCTTACACATTATGTACATACATATCAGATTTGACCTAAAGCCACAACGTATGTTTTAAATAATAACATATTAATAGAACCACATATCCTAATACGACTTCAAAAGTTGCACGCCATCTTGGTTGGTTTTAATTAAAAAAAAAAAAAAAAAAAAAAGCGTCTGGTTAATCATAGAACATCAGGTTTCTCAGTGACAAAGCAAACACCTATCCTCCAATGAATGCCTTCCTGGTGTATTGAGTGTAATCTTTTGGCACTCTGTAGTTACTACATGTATTTCCTTCGGAATGATGCGCGATGTTTGGAACACGCTGTGTAATGCCAGGTGGCGTATGGAGTAGAGATGCACAAAGTGACATTTTCTAGACTTACCAAAATCCATAGAGCAGTAGGCGTCCAGAATTTCTTCTTTCGTGCAAGGTCTGCATTCTGTGAACAAATAGAGAGAAAAGACATCAGTTTTGTACTGGATCCACGGAACGAGACAGGTGGGGTTTACTTTAGTAAAACAAAACAAAAACAACAAAAACACTGTCTTCTGTTGTCTCTTTGGGCAAAATACGAACAAGTAAGATAATACTAACAGATGGCCAGAAAACATCCCCCTCCCCCCTCTAGCGTTTGCTTTTTATCAAAATGAAGCAGATGGGGGTATAAGCATAAACAAAACAAAAACAAAACACCCCCTTCCCGACACATCAATATGGTCCAAGTCATTAAACTTCCGTCGCTTCATACTGAACCACTTCATCGTCAAAGAACGATCCTTAAGCTTCGTCCCTTTATTGGCTCTAAAACTGTCAACATCTGTGAGACAAATACTTCTCACATAATGACTCCAGATTCCGAGCAGGTTTGTTTTTCGCCATCTAAAACAGAAACCGTATGACAACAATACTGTCTGAAGGACAACTCTTGGCATAAACAAGCACATGCCCCATGTTGAGTTGTCTTGGTTAACGGTCGAGACGTTTGAAAATCTTCCTGACCCGCCATCCCCCTGCAAAGTTCTGAAGTCGCCACGAACGCTTTGTGTTGGTCTTCCTAACAATGGAGTTTCGACCAAAGCGCTATCAAATTTCGAGAAGTTTTTCTTCCTTCTGTCTGTTTTACTTCTTTCTTTTGAGTATTTATGCGAGAGGGGGAGGTTAAGCGGTGTGTTTGTGTGTGTGTGTGTGTGTGTGTGTGTGTGTGTGTGTGTGTGTGTGTGGTGGGGTAGGGGGTAGCTATGGGTATGACCCTCGTGAGGGTAATGGTGTTTTTCTGTATGTGTGTGGTGTAACTGTGTGTGTGTACGTGTTGTTTGGAAAAAAAAAGGGGAGGGGGGTAGATAGTATTCTCAAGACGACAGAGCTCGACCAGACCTGAGCGGCCTAGTGGCTCCAAGTCGTGCGTCTCAATTCTTGTGCGGAGACAATTTTCCTCTGTTAGCGATACTCCTTCATACCCGCGAGTACCCCGCCCCCTTGGAGTCAGGTTACTAATTTACAGTGGATTGTCGGACCAAGAGTCGGACTGAAACTACAGGTTGGTTTGAGAGCCCGTGCAAAGGTATGTGCACAAATGCTAATTTATAAACACACAGAAAAAACCATACCTATACATCGATAATCATACTCTCTCTTTCTCTCTTTCACACAACCACAAAAAATGCGTAGATGAAAGTGCATACAACTTCACTTTCACTCTCTCGTGCATATATATACACATATACACAAATACAGACACATAAACACATAGGCGTTCATCACAATGCTGTTTGGCACCAGCTCGAGTTGCTTAGATGTAAATATACGCCTTAGACTGAGCAGATGTAATACAAACGATGCGCTATCTGAACCTCCACAACTACCCCCCCCCCTCCCCCTCCAGAATCATCACTACCACTACAACAAACACTACTATGGACCATCCCCTGACCAAAGCTATCAGCTGAAAATGGCCATGACTATACAAGGCAGAAAGGTCGTTACCCCACGCCCAAACGGGTTGGGGGAAGAAACCATCATTCTTGACCACACCAACAACCACATCTAGCACCATCACCACCACAAGGACAACAAAAGCGACGTAAAACAACCAGTAACAGTATCACGCTAGTACGCGCACGTCTTGGGGCATTGTCTCCCCAAGCGACCGGACATTCTGTCAAACCAAATCGTGAAATATCTCGGACCATCTCAAACTCTACCCATCTCCAAAAGGTACCGTCAAACGAAGTCTTCAGTTCCGGAGACCGCAGTGGTACCGACACAAAACGCGAGCACAGCGGGGTGGACAAACTCCTTCACACACAAGTTGTATTCTCAGCCACGGGGTGCGGAGTTACAAAGGCACAACACTGAGGGGTACACACAGGACGAGTACTATGATTGATGGGGTAGCGAGGGAGAGATGGGGATTCAGACGTTCTAGCCTTGTCGCGGTGAGAAAGTAGCTGAACATTTCAGTGTTGGTTGGGAGTGGGTTGGCTCTCCGGACGTTCACTTAGTACCACTACTTTGTTAAGATTTGTCTCTACATACGACTTGTACATAGATGAGACGGTCTAGAGTCAAGGACCTCTCCTTCAAAAGAGAAGTCTAGAGGAAAATGATGGAGAGATAAAGAGACAGACAGGCAGAAGGACACACACAGAGGGAGAGAGAGATAGAGAGAGAGAGGGAGAGAGAGAGAGAGAGTGAGAAAAAGAAAATGCAAATACTTCTCAGATTCAAAGGTAGATGAATAGATGAGACATATAGACATTTAGATATAACGAAAGGGACAGGGAAAACAGACAGATAGACAGATAAATAAATCGACAGATGAACTGATCTACAATTAGAGAGAGAGAGAGAGAGAGAGAGAGAGAGAGAGAGAGAGAGAGAGAGAGAGAGAGAGAGAGAAATGATAGAGAAAATAGATACAGATGAATAAAATAGATGAAACATGTAGATGGAAAGATGATAGGAAATTCTTGCTGCAATAAACAGAAAAATATGAAGACAGCGAAAAAAAAAGCCAGTGTTTCACAACAATGCACTACCACGCCCATGTCTCAGTACACAAACAAAACAGATATTAACAAAACAAAACTCGCACGCACACTAACAATCCTACAAAAACACACACACAAAGAACCTGCCCGTACTTTGTGGTACCGTCTCAGTCTATGGAGCCGTACAAAGTCAACGCCCTGCCTGGCGTGTATAAAGATCGGGTTCCCACCCCCTCCCACCCCCTCCCATCCCGGGTACCAACACCAACAGGGGGTGGATGATACCCACAGAGTGAGGACGGGACAGACGGGTGAGGTGTTGGCTAAGGGAAAGGACAGTGCTTGATAGAGTGGCATAGGTGGCCATCATTGATAGACTTCGATGATGAACATTAGGAAAGCAAAGGATTTAATGAGGGAGGAATTGGGTAATTAACGTACGTTTTTCATGTAGACACCCCCCCCCCCCCCAGCCCACCCTCTCAATATCTACCAAGGTCCTTCTCTCGTCTTACCCTCTCTCTCTTCTATAACTAAGTTTTTTCTCTCTCTCAATCTCTCCATCGTCTAACTCTCTTTCTCTTCTAACCCCTCTCTGTGTTATCCCCTTCTGAGTAGATAAGATCATTTAAGTGTCTGGCGGAGAGGGACACTGCTCTGCCTTAAGTTCCTGTCTTCTGTGAGATAGCGAAGAACCTAACCATCCCACCACAAACCCCGGAGTTTCGACTACATTCCTCCTCTCTCTGTCCTTCCCCCACTTCTATGAAGATATCAGGTGTTGTGGACGATCCATAAAGAAAGAGACACAAATAGTCGTCCAGTCGGCGTACATGGAGTCCCTCGGAGACGCTGCTAATCGGGTGGAGATCTCAGTGAAAAGCTCCTGGCTATGTCCTGGGTACGATGACCTGTCCGAGCGCCAGGGAAGCGCGGGATTCCTTTTTCTTCATTTTCTCTTATTTCTCTCTTTTCTTTCTTTCTTTTTTTCTCTTTGGGGGTGAGGAAATAAAAAAACTCCAAAAGGTGTGTGTGGCGCGCGGGGAGGGTGAAAGGGGGGCCAAAACGAAAGGGAGGGGGGGGGGGGGTCAGATAGTGACAGTGAGAAATAAACAGAGGAGGAATACAGAAGGGAGGGAGGGAGGATAAAGAGCCGGCTTTAAACTCGAGAAAATGGGGGGGGGGGGGGTGGGGGGGGAGACGTTGTAAGATATTGGTAAAAGATTTTAAAAGAGCCATAGAGATGGAGGGATAGAGATAAATGAAAAGAGAGATAGATACAGAGAGAGGGAGAGAGAGAGAGAGAGAGAAAAAAAGGGAGGGGTAAAGAAAGAGAGAGATGAAAAGAGAGTGATTGACAGAGAGGAACAGAGGAAAGTGGAAAGCACTGAGAAAACAATCAAAAGAAATGAGAGCCGCACGGAATCAGATAGAAGACAGAGGCGCTGCAGGAGATGTGTGCAGAAGAGGTCGTAGGTCACGTCAAGTAGGGTGACATTAGCCCTGTCCTCTCTGCCCACCGGTCAATCTGTGTGTGACCACGACACACCTCAGTCCGCCCTCCTGGTCACGGATGGCGCCATTTGATGACCTGTGAGGTCAGCGCGTGGACATGAGAGCAGCAATCTCAGGTGTTGTTTGACACCCACAGATCTCACGATGTGTTTGATGCTCACTCTACCAGTGGACATTTGGTGGCCGAGGGGTTGGGTTGGCTTACCACGGTTACGTTCCTTGCAATACTGTAAAGATTTGAGAAATAAGCAACTTCGACCCTATATGTCAGGGCCAACCCGAACGAAAAAACGAAGATCTTCCGCAAGTGGGATTGAACTCGGGTCGTCTTCGTGATAGGCAAAGAGCCTAACCCTAACACCACAGACGCAGGTCGATCTTAACTTATGTTATCATGAGACACCAGGTCATTGCCCTGCGGACATCGAAGACAAGCAGCGAACTGTAAGAAGCTCGGAACACAAAGTCAAGATACATGCACAAAGTCAAGACCGATCGCTTTGGTTGGTTTTTATCGTATCGGTACACAAGTCCTCAAGAGTTTAAGAAAACCTTGACAGATAACTGAGATAACGCATTCCGTACAAGATAACGCAACTTCGTCAATCGGGGAAATAGCAATAATGTCAAGACAGTCTTTCTAGGCCGCTAAGAACTCAAAAGAAGATCAAGAGAGAATAAGAAGGGAACAAGAGAGAATAAGAAGACCAACATAAAAGGGATTGTCATACTACACACGTGTACTAAACTCTTTCTCAGCAAGTCGTACCGTGTGTCCTGTCCTCCATTGTGTGTGGGAAATGATGTCAAGCTCTTCACATCGGCGATATCGTATCTCAAACAAGCTGAAGAAATATCAAGGGGCCGACAACTCCATAAAGACTCGCTGTATACAAAGCCAGAGAACTACGGTGGCCTGAGAAAATCTCCCTTCAATTGCACAATGATAATTTCTTTTACGTTTTTACGTCCGCTCTTAATCCGGAAATTTGTGCTGCCGTTTACATGAGAGGAACTCTAGAAATTGAACCATTTCTGGTGCTTTGAAGTTGGATTAACAAGAAAGATGAGATCTAAGTTCCTTCAATTCCGTCTCTATTCATGGCTTGCCATTTCACAATCTGAATCTCTTCGGTAATAATGTCAAAAGCTTTAATACTCGTAAGACTCTTGAAATATAGAAATACGTTAAAAAGAATTTGAAAGTTTTTTTTCAGCGCGGGGATATAGGCTACTGAGACTGAAAGATTTACTTGATCACATGGACCTGTTGTGAACGACACGGAGGTGCAAAAATATCTGGATCCAAAGGACGCAGCAAAAGACCTAACGTGAACATGCCAGGCATGTTTTAAGAGAGCGGGGAATAAAGTTCTACGTACATGTAAGCACATGCAGTTACGTATTATAATATATATCATCATACAAACAAGTGAACACTTAAACAAATTTACTCACTGCTAAACACACAGGAGGGGAGGACGAGAAGATGGAAGGCAGATTCTCATAAACTTAAAGTAAAGCCCAAAGGATCGAAAAAGACGGATTTGAATAGACTATAATCGCATCCCCACTGTCTAAACACCTGAATTTCATAAGACATTCAATATGAAAATAACCCGAAACAGTTGAGAACTTCTCAAGTTAAGCAAGCATGAAAACATTCATTGCTAGAAAGGTGGCTATGAAAAACAACAACAACCAAACAAAAGAAGGCAATCGCAAAAGACGACATTTTTCTCACTTAGTTTGCTAGCACCATCATCAGATAACCACATTTGACCGCACCCCGTCTTTATGACTTTTTCTCTCTAGACAAAGGCGACTCACTCAGCCTAGTTCATATAGAGAACTAAATCTTTTGTAAATAAGAAGATGTAAGAATAACGCCAAGCGACACTAGCATCGGTTTATTTAACACAATTTGTACTTAGAGCGGACCACAATACGCCGAACAGCGTGAATATTTAAAGCAAACAAACATCCACTTCAAGAAGTCTGACATTCTGTGTGATGTAGGAGAATGAATTAAACGACTCAACAATTTCAATCAAATTTGGGGACGTACTGTCCTATTCATACTCGTATGTTTATAAGTGTCCATTCTCTGAAGATTTCTATGCTTTTATTACATTCGTAAAAGGCTTATAAAAATAGAAAAGACTAGACTTCTTTACAAGCTTTTAGTAGTCTACTTCGCGGTGTCCAAATTTAGTGTTATGAAAGTTAAGATGGCGGAACCCGAGGTTTCAATAAAATATAGGTCACGCTTTCGCATTGTGCACTCAAGAGTAATGCCTGCATTCAGCGGGTGCTCTGAAGCATTGCAGACGAATTAAACAGCGAACCTACAGGATAAGCTCATATACAATTTTGAATGAAGATGAAATAATATGAAATATCTGTCAACATCGTGTAACCCGTGGTCTGAAGACTAATGCTATTTCAAAGGCACTGAAATGAAAATGAGTTATGGGTTCCTCTGATCTGAACCTTTCATGGGAAAATGTAGATATAAATGTGTTTTGTAGTCTTCTTTTTAAGGTGCAAATACTTAGTAAAAGGGAACGTGAGACACGTATATGAAGAGAGAAAGAAAGAAAGTGTAATGTGTGCATCTGTGTAGGTGTGTGAGAGAGAAAGAAAGAGAGAGAGATATATGAACAGACAGACAGACAAGAGATGACCAGAAAGAGAGAGAGAGCTAGAGAGAGAAACAGAGAGAGAGAGAGAGAGAGAGAGAGAGAGAAAGAGAGAGAGATCGTCAAGAATGGACAAAACAGATCAATGCCTACTGATGTATGCAAATGTACAACCACGTGACCACGAACACTACAACACATCGCGTTCTGGGGTGGCTGCTACAACACCATCACAAGCACACACAAAAATACACACTAATATACACACACACACTTGTCACCCCTCACACACTATGGCAACAAAACTCATAAACGAATCACGCCAAACCATAAGTATATTGACCAACTACCAACAAAAACTTTGCTGAAATCGTGAGAATATAATCATCCTAGAAAACCGCACCTGACCCGCCTACAAAGCGTAAAATCAGATAACACAATTAATATGTACGTTCAATTTCCTTATTTCACCCTCTTGAGAACGCTTCAACAGATAGAGGGTTTTGTTCCATCAAGTAGTTTGCCCACATCAACGACAGAACGAAGCTGCCCCATTGTCGTGGTATTTGCTCTCCCATCCTGGGTCAGAGAAGTGAGGAGACTTGAGGGCCTTGGCAATAGTGCCAGTCTGGAGGGCACTTGAAAATGTGATCTAATTCAACAATTAAATTTGCTGTATTAAGAGACGCTTTTCACTCTTTGCGTGCCACGAAGTTATGAAGTGGACCTCCGGCGAGTTTGCTAGGAAAACAAGAGCTCAAATAAATGGTTTTTAGTATTAGTAGGCCAATACTATATAGAATTGTACTAGACAATAAAATGGAGAACTTACGTGTACAAATAGGGGCTTGCTCTTGCGAATGCTAGGAGTATAATATTAAGTAGGTCCATAGTTCGCTGGTTGTCTTTGTCCTACAGTGCTGAGTGGCAGCGTACACTGAATAGATCGGGCGATGTGTCTCGGATTGAGTTTGGACTGCAAGGTTTTTTACGAGCAAATGATTTGTTTATTTCTAAACGTGACATCATCACGTAACTTCGACCCCCCCCCCCCCCCCTCTTTACACACAGACGGAACAACAAACACACAGACAGACGGGCACACAGACAGACGGGCACACAGATAGATAGACACCAAGACAGTCAGTTAGATAAACAAACACATTCGTAATTAAGAGCTCCCAAATCACAAGTGAAGACAAGACTAAAGGATAAACTACGGCAGACCACTTTGCACACGATTGCGCCTATTTCAGGTGTAGACGAGTGAGAACAAATTCCCTTATATAACTTTTATCTTATGTACTATACAGAGCATAACATGCACATGTACTCACCTTCCATGGGGTCCGCCAAGACCTTGGAGTCCAGCTTCTCCACGTCATAGTGAAACACAACCTTCCCGACCCCTACCACGTCCGGGGTCCGCACAGACTCTATATACAACAACAGCGGATCCCCGCCTTGAGAGTTCACACAAAATTCATTACTTTTAGAAGTTGAAGTCACTAAATGATCCATTTTCAACGTTCTTTCTTCGTGAAATTTCAATCGATAATTTTGAGCTTTTGACACGTGAGGATTTTCCTGCGAAACTTTCACGTGAATGTTTTCAGACTCAACGACGAAGCACGTCCGGAAGTCTCCGCGAACGAAGGGCGTTAACTCCAGTCGAACTGCACCGGAAGCTCCGTACCACGTGATCTTGCCAGTGTTGCAGATGAGGCTCATGCTGTAGATGGCTTGTGTCTCCTCGGAGGAACTGAGGGAGAAAAAGAAACACGGTTGTTACAATCATTGCAAACTTCACTTTATTTGTTGTATGTTAAATTTTTAATGCATTATTGAACCTGGGAGGTCATTATAGTGCAATGAAGTAGGCCTACATTGGCACAATACAAGCACTTAGAAATAAGACAAAAACGAGTAAGCCCCACCAGAATGCCCGCCAACCACCATAATAAGTGTTTCTGGAAACGTATGGCCTTGAAGCAGGTCATACGAGTGCAACACGATAACCTTCAAGAGATCAAAAATCTTAAAAGATATGTGTATAAATCATAGAAAGAGAATTTAGCGCAATTACAAAAAAAAAAAAGAAAAAAAAAAAAAAAAAAAAAAAAAAAAGGAAATCACTACACCGGCATAGGTCTGTCCTATATCTGTACAAAATATTTATTATACATGTAGTTCGAAATCGGCCATGGAACTTTTCTAGGCCATACCAGTAAGAAGTCAAAAGCTATCAGCTTCGTACCCTGCGCGGAGTCGAGAATGGACCTTTTGACAGTTCCCACGTTCGTTATCGATCCGTTTGACAGGTAAGGAGAATAGAGGCAAGGTTAAGGGGATGAAACAACAACGATATCACACCGAGTGTAATCAATGGGAAACACAACCAATGGGAATATGGAAAATCAAAGGACATAAATATACACAAATGTTTGACGAACCCCATTAACAACTGCATGTAAAGATAATTTACGTGTAGATCCTACAATGTGGAGTACAATGAAATCAGACAGTGGGCGCACTACATCGAGACTTATTCATGGGAATCAGATATGACCCCCCCCCCCCTACACAC
>JAUKPP010310301.1:0-11350 GCA_032273245.1 Phyllaplysia taylori
ATAGATAGATAGATAGATAGATAGATAGATAGATAGATAGATAGATAGATAGATAGATAGATAGATAGATAGATGAGAGAGAGAGAAGGGCAGAGTGTGTGTTTAACGATGGACAAATCAAAGGAAACTCCTGTATCCAATTCTCTCTCTCTCTCTCTCTCTCTCCCTCTCTCTCTCTCTCTCTGTGTCTCTTTCTTTCTCTCATCTCTACAATTCTCGGTCTTTCTTAGCTTTTCTCTCCCTGCCCTCTCCTCTCTCTCTCTCTCTATCTCTCTCTCTCTCTCTCTCTCTCACTCTCCTCCTCCTCCTCCTCCATCCTCTTGTGAACTTTTTATTCCTTGCAACAAAAGGACTCAATATCTTTCTAGAGCGGAGGCTCGGTTGTTTTCTTATTTTCCTTGCTATTGTTTTTCTTATTCAGTTCATCGTTGTCGACTTGAGGGGTTTTTGGTTGTTTTAAAAAAAAACCTGTATAATATATTGTTTATCTTACCATCTGCTTGTATTGTTTACTATATATTATTTATCTTACCATCAGCTGGTTGTAATGTTTACCAGTATAAACATTATATCATCTCCAGGGCGGATTTCCTCAGTTCCCTTTGATCAACGCCAACACCCAATCCGCACTCACACCCAAGTCGCCATGTCATTCTTCAGTCCAAAGAGACCTGGCTCTCTACGGCTACAACCTGTGTCCTCTGATGATGCGGGTGAGTCAAAAGTCGAGTCATACCAGATCTTCCTTGTTCTTGTTCGTGGTGGTAGTTTTGGTTTTACGTCCCTTGCAACACCGTAAACTACTTTTAGAAGCAGGCTAACTCGAGCTTAGAGCTACATCCTAACAGAGAGACTGAGGCCTAACCATGACGCCACATACGCCTGTCCAGCTTTTGATATTAGGTATGAAAGTTATGTGAATGTACGTGTGGTGTGTGCGTGTCTGTATGTGTGTGTGTGTGTGTGTGTGTGTGTGTGTGTGTGTGCGTGCGTGTGTGTGTAGCTAGGCGTGTGTGTAGGTGCGTGGCTGTACTCTCTGTGTGTAGGTGTGCGTGTGTATTAGTGTGTGTGTAGCTAGGTGTGTGTGTAGGTGCATGGCTGTACTCTCTGTGTGTAGGTGTGCGTGTGTATTAGTGTGTGCGTGTGTGTGTAGCTAGGTGTGTGTGTTGGTGCGTGCTGTACTCTCTGTGTGTAGGTGTGCGTGAGCACTAGTGTGTCCGTGTGTGTGTGTGTGTGTGTGTGTGTGTGCCAATGAATGCCACGAAAAACTAGATACATGTAATGAAATCCTTATAAGATAATCAGCAAGGTCATCGTGTGTGTATTCATGCCGATAGTGTTAATACTATTGTCTTGACGGCACTCCTTGTCTTTATGCAAAAGAGCAATAATGTTTAATCTGCATGATAGCATATAGCATGATATATACATATGAGCCTGGCCTGCAACTGACAAAACAGGTCAGTGGACGCTCGGCCTAAAGAGGGCAGACCCGGACACGGCTTATGTCTGGTTGTCATCATCAATGCCAAGGTCAATGCTGTCAAAGCTATGTTATTGAATGCCAGAGCAACCAAAGGTGTGACACGCTCCATGACAACAGTGCATTACGAGCATGGTCACAACCAAGATGGGCTTCCCATTGACACTGCTTTTCTTGGCTGTGCTTCGATTGTACCATGAGCACTGTTGACATGGATTACGTCACGAGGCTTCGGGGTACGCGTTTAAATGCCTCGAAGCTAATAAAAAACAACAACCCATATATAATCTATGGTGTAACTAAGACGTAGTCAACGGCAATCGGTGATCAACTAAAAATAATTAGTCTGGAGGGTGGGTGGCGAGTTCCTATCTAGGCTAATGAGAGTAAGTAAATGATTCGTTATTTGGGATTGTTTTAAAAATCATGTCTCTGACTGCATGGGCGATTGTATTCCAGCACGACGTTTATTCACTTCGCTGAAACACTGCAAGGTCATTTAGGAGGCGGGACTCTTCGACTTTGCTTGTCGGGCCAATTCTGGCTCAGAAGAACACTATACCCCGTAGATACTAACACGAACGTACTCAATTTAAAAGTCTGCCTCACATGGGCCTCGAACTCCCACGCTCTGCCTGATAGGCGAATAGTCTGACCGTTGCACAACGGACATCGGTGAACCATTACTTGATCAACGTTTCATATTATGAATTTAATTCCATCCTTTTGTAAAGGCAAATCAACATGCGATGACAGAATCTAAAATATCTCTATCAGTGATTCTTAATTTACTCCACAACATTAGCCTACCCCTTTCTTATAGTACCAAACCTCCCATGAACATTTTTAGCGTTCAGAAAACCTGTTAATTTTTGTTGTTGCAAATATGATGTTAAAAAAAAGAAATTATAAAGATTTGTCACAAGAGAGAGAGAGAGAGAGAGAGAGAGAGGGAGAGAGAGAGAGAGAGAGAGAGAGAGAGAGAGAGAGAGAGGGGGGGGGGGAGGGAGTACTAATAAAATTGTCATTTTTTAAATGATCAATTTAATAATGTTTACTTTTAATGAGGCTACACGTGAATTAGGCTCTCAATGGCCCCGCAAAAAAGGAAAAAGGCGCATTACCTCTTTGGAGGTCATTCCCGGCAAGTTGATAGCAAACTTGGCATTTTAAAAGAACAGTATATTGTCACAGAGGATGAGCCATTACTTGGCCAAACATTGCCTGTTCTGATCTGGTGGTCCAGGGGTTAATCCCTCCTCGGATCACCTGAGATAATCCAGGTTGATCATGTATTACAGTAATCCGAATGTGCTGTAATGTTGGCAAGTACGCAATGGCTCTCATAATCATTGATAGTCTGGAGCTCAGATCAACCTACGGCGACTCGCACGATACAGGCGGCTCTAAGAACACTCTGTGTTTTGTCATTTACCAACAAGGAGAACATTGTTGGCGTGGATTTTTGTGGACCAAATACAGTGAGTTTTGTTCCTTGCGTTGTCGATAGCATGGCCTCTTTTTAAAGTAAATTTATACAACAATTTAAAAAAATAATTCTTTCCGTATCATGGCTTGAAAAGATCTAGGCTTTCGCCAAGCTCCGCGTAGAGCACAAAGTAGGAATTACGAGCCATGTATTTTCTTTCAGCCTGTGTTTTCCTTGTATATCAAAGTCTAAATGTTCGATACGTGCATTAGCTCTATGAAAGCTCTCTCCGAGCTTTTAGCTCAGATATGCCATTACATAGTAGTGTGCTCGCTCGTGTGAGTGTGTGTGTTTGTGGAAGGGGGGGGGGGGGGGGGGTATCGAGTCCTTGTTAAAATATTTGTTAACTTCAGATGGCGCACTAGTATTCTGGTATAATGGTTGGGCTCTCTGACTGTCATGCGGAGGACCCGAGTTCGATCCTGAAACCAGAGGATCTGGGGTTTTTTCTGGTTTGTTTCCCCTCTCGGGCCCGGGTTGGCCCTTACAGGCAGGATCGAAGTAGTTAGATAGTTTGTTTGAAGTTAGTTGTTCATGGAGGCGCCAGCTTCTTTGGGTGTTTTAACCTAAAAGGGTTGAAGGGTCGAAGTAGTCTGTCTTTTAAATGACATTACAGTGTTGCATGGGACGTAAAACTGGTAACCAAACCATCAGATGGCGCTGTGTTCTTGAAATAATATTTTGATTTTCCCACTGAAGGAAACATACAGGGTGAGGTCTGTGGTTAAAAAAACAACAACCCCGGAATATTCCTATCTCTTTCTGTCTTTATGTTGTTTTAATTTAAAGAAATAGGCTGAAGCAGCTGAGGCTGGCGCTTCTATAAATAACCCCCTCCTTACTACGAATTGATAAACAAATAACAACACCTAAACAAAACAATTTTTTTTTATCATTATAAGAAAATTAGCCTGTAGATTGAAACCGTCTTGGCTGTGGCCTCACATGTTTGACTTCCAGACAGTAGCGCCTTAGTTTGATCCAGTGCTGTGATTTTAGCATGACTCGTGTTATTGGCAACCTATCGTATAGCAAGGATCAAAATATCATGGAGCAGTAAACTTTGCCTTGGTCACGTCAAGTGTGTCCGGTATTTTTTTTGTGTTTGTCAATATTTTTTACCAGAGGAAAGACAAAGATTAGACACAGTATACCATTGTTTCTTTGCCTCCTGTTTTGTATGAAGCATCAAGTTGAAATAGATCCCTGAGATCGCCATCGCAAGTTTGCACTCGTCTTGGATTCTTATAATGTTCTTTTTATATTCTTATCCAGCGCAACAACTCTCGGTGTTTCTGGCCTGTGTTTTGGCTGGTGGTTTAGCGTTTAATTTGAAGGGATTTAAAGTTCATCTATTTATTGGCTGTTTGTAATTGGCTTTCTTTTTAAGTTATAAAAGAATTTTTGATAGGTCGGTGGTAGAACCTGGACCAGTGAATGGTAAGGTTATATCTATCTCACTTTCACTTTTAGCAGATTTTCAGTTTTAGCTTTTGCAGAAGCAAAAAATAACACTGAGAACGTAAATTGACATATTGAATTGTATGCCCATGCCTAAAAATTTGGTGCTCTGAAGTTATGCAATAGAATGATATTAGTTTTGTTTTGCATCCCGTTTCTCTCTCTCCCCCTCCCCCCTCTCTCTCCTATCTCTTCTCTTCTCTCTCTCTCTCTCTCTCTCTCTTTCTCTTTCTGTTTTCACCTCTCTATCTCACTGGGGTGAACTCTAAAACACACAAACACACACGCGCATACACATCCATACATTGCCGAATGCACTGTGCTAGAAGCATTAATATTAACGCCTTTGAATTCCCACTCCAATTGATTGGCTGGCGTCGAAGATGTCTTTACTCAGATAACACGAGCCCTTGATCAAATAACCTTTCTAAATCAAGATTGGCAGCACCTTTGTTGGCTTTTGTGATTTCCTCTGCTATTTTCTGTTCTTTTTTTCGTTTGCACTTTCTTTTCATCCCTTTGCTTCTTTTTTCTTCTCTTCTCTCTTTCCGTTTGATCTATATCGTATCCTTTTCACAAAGCACTCCAGTTTCTCCTGTGAATCTCTAATTCAGTCCAGATAAATTCTTGATTGTTTTGTTTTCTTCAGTATGCTAGTTAAATGTAAGTTATAATACCAGCTGTATAATTTGGCACGAAGTGATTGAGAACTGTGGAGTACAAAGTGCACAGGATAATTTTTTCCACCGCAATATTATCTCTTGTAGCCAGCAGCTTCAGATTATAATCTTTCCAAGGTTCAGCTCTTGGCTAGGCTTGCAAAGAAACAAATTATGATGGTACTCCATGGCTACGGAGTTCAGAACAGAGGCGGTGTAGCGAAATGAGATCACTGTCCCTTTGAAGCCTCGATTGTGTCCGCCAATGTAAGTCCTTATTCAAAGTAAAGGATAAAATTGCGAAAAAGAAAACACTCACGTATGGTTTTTACACCAACGGATTGCCACCTTTAAAAAACAATGTTGTTTTTTATAGTTTGAAAACCTTGAATGCCTTTATTAATATTCATTTGCTACTACATCCGTTGCAATATTGTAAGGTCCTTCTAGAAGCGGGTTACTTTAACCCTGCTTGCCAGGGCTAACCCGGGCTGAGATTAAGATTACATGCCAGCATAAAGACTGAGATACTCTTTCATGGGAGAGGGGGGGGGGGGGGGTAACTTTGTCCCCTGAGTGATAGACAAAGAGATAAAAAATTACACCCAGACCCCACTTCATGGAGAATATTATAGCACAATAGAATTTGGACTTTATAAATTACCCGTCATGTCACATTGTGTAGCATAATGTTTTGATGCCAGGTAGAATAACGCTGGCAGGTATTCACAATCCTGATACATATTTGTACAGAGTTATTAGCTGTCAGTACATAAACCTGGGCAACCTGACGCATATTATTGTCTCTACCATTACATTTGTATGATATCCTCATAAAATTTAGTCTTCGAGAAGAGGCTACTGTCAATTTCGCCTTGGGAAACAAAATGTACCAGTTAATATATCTTGAAATGCTTGGATATCACGTGAAAACGTTGAGATATAATTAATATTATACTACCTAAAATTGCGCATAAAGAATCTACAAGACTTCTGTGTGATGTTCTAATTTGTTTGACTTTTCTCACTGGAATGGCCCAACTAGAGTGAACCATTTATCCCTTGACGAAGACATCATAGAGCTGGTTGCAGTTGGCACACTCCTGATTTGTTGGTTCACTGAGTGGGCGGTGAGATGGCATTCTCTCCCTTTGATCAGAGGCCAAATCAATTGCCCTGAGGGTCGCCGGAGAGCCTTTGGTCTCCCTAGGCCTGGATTCTGACTGACTGGTTTATGCCATCTCAGACTTCGTCAAAGTTCTCCCATGATTCTCGACCTCCCCAAGTCCAGGTGAAAGTCCTACCGCACATCTCGAAATCCGCTTATGTATTAACCTATAAACACAAGTACATGTAGATATTCCTACTGCGATGCATGAGCCAAGATCGGCACTCCTCTCGATGGATTATGACGTATTTCTTTGATGTCGGTTTAGTTTTGCTTTGGATTCCGTTTGCCTGTTTTGTTTCTTTTTTGGGATGGAAAGAAGAAAGAGAGATGTAGGAGAGCGAGAGAGAGAGAGAGAGAGAGAGAGAGAGAGAGAGAGAGAGAGAGAGAGAGAGAGAAGAGGGAAGAAGAGAGAGAAAATAGGGAGAGAGAGAGAGGGCGGAGATTGTGAACATAGCTACCGCACTCTAAGACTCAGTAATCTGTAACGTACTGCTGGTAACGTGCTGGTAGCGTGCCTTCTGCGTGACCTGTAGGCATAACATAAAGTGCACTATGCAGCGCCCATGTGTCCGATGGCCGATTTTTGACAGGGAGATCAGAACTGTTAATCTGTGGACGTCATTAAGTGGTCTGGCACCGTATCGATCTTCAGACAAGTCCACCAGCAGTAGAGTAGGCCTACTTGTTCTGTCCCTGTTGACTTCGATCTTTTTGCCCTGCCAGGATTCATTTGCTGGTGACACGATAGTAACGTGTTCTTACTCCCCCCCCCCCCCTAAAAAATAGAATAATAATAGCTAGAAAATGAAAAAGTACAATGAAATACATTAACTAAAAAGACCTCCAGCTTTTACTACATGGCATTAGACTAAGGCGGCACGCCCCAAAGGCTACTATATTGATAACAGTAACAACAACAACGACAGCCAACATCATCACAACAACAACAATAACAACAACAACCAGAACATTCGTAATAATAAGAACAACAACAACAGCAGTAGCATCAAAGCCCAAAAGAACAATGCAACACCAAAAACAACATAAAATAAGTACCGGAAAGAAAAGTAACAAAAAGTAAACAGATAAAATAAAATAGACGCATAAAGATTTACTACGTTGCAGTACCCAACAGAAAATGAACATGTAAATACAACTTTAGACCTCATTTTCTCTTCTGCAGGTGAACCTACACCTGACTTAATTATTAATAACAGACACTGTTGTTTCTAAAAAACGTTATGTGCTGTGTGAAAACTTAACACTAATTCACGTAAATAAAAAAAACAAATAAAAAAAAACAAACAAAACAACAACCAAAAACAAAACAAAAAAAAGAAAAGAAAGAGGAACCATTAACAAAACAACCATAATTGGGCGTCTTGTTGAAATTTTGCTGACTTTTTTATAGAGATTTTCAAAGAGTTTCATAATCCTTGTGTCATCTTCTGTGTCCTCTCACTTCAGTAACAAAGGAATCAAATCCTTTAAGAGTTCCGATGAAGCGTTGTCTTTAATTATCGCTTTGATGTTAGCTACGTTTGTCACAGTGATTTCTATCCGCATGATTTATGCGTATTTTTATTATGTGAATTTTTGTTCAACCTCACCCTTTCAAAGAGAAAACAGACCATCATAATCCCTAATAATGCATCATGGCTTAACAGTGCTTCAGCATTTTTATGTAGCCTACCTTTGAAGAAACCATACCTCTTTTAGTTGAATGTTTCCTGGGTATTGTTTTCTTTATGTTAGGAACTAATTCCAAGAGGACTCAAATACATCTCAACATTTCCGTCAAGTAATAAGCTACCGGAAATTGAACCTTCTTATGCCCTTCGGTCACATTTTTAAATAGAATTTAGATTTGTTCTGTCTACTCTGTTGTTTCCGCTCTCGTGACAGTTTGTTCTGTCTTAACTTTTGCCGAAATAATGAGATACTTTTTTATAAGACATATTTTGTTACACGCAAATTTCTGCGCTCCTCAGCAAAGTCTATGCGCACCTTTATCTATTATTATCCGACAGCCCTATGGGTGTTTTTAATCAATCTCAATTTCATGGGAAGCATACAGACAGGTGCTGTGCAGGTGCACAGGTTAGGCTCTTCGCCTGTCATGCGGAGGACCCGAATTCGATCCCGAGCGCGGACGATCTGGTTTTTTTTTTCTGCTGGGATTTATTCCCTCTCAGCCCGGTTTGGTCCTGATAGGCAGGGTCAAAGTAGCCCGTCTCTTAAATGACCTTACAGGGGACGTAAAACTGGTGACCAAACCAAAACAGTTCAAGCTGCCATTAACTTGCAGGCACCAAAACACTAATATACTGGCAAGATTTATCACTGTCTTTGGCCGAGTAGCCATTCCCACGTTAGAGTAGTGAGGAATATTTAGCACAACTTATGTCTGTATTTGAATGAGTTCGAATGGTCGATGATGATACACAAGAGTGGATTCAGAGAATACGTCCACTGTTGATGATTCTGGTATCAGGATCTACATGGTCATAATATCTGCCTTTGGGGACAATAGTTGAATAGCTCCTTGACTAATTTCTTTCTGGCATAACTTTTCTCAGAAGGGTTGACCATAAACGTTGCCAATTTGTTCTCACCTGTTTGTGGTAGTGACATCAATCAAAAGGTGTTGAACATGTCATTAGTGAAAAAGGTACTCTCTATTGTTGTAGGCCTATCCTGAAGAAGTGAGGTCACTGAGTGCGGAGTGCTACACTGTATTATAAAATATTTTTTAATGTGTTCTTCTGCTATAATTTAAGTTTTGCCTTGAGAAGAAGAGTCAAACTTGCCACAATGACTGTCAAGTAATTATCTCCTAACGATCGATGGATATGAATTCAATAATTGCAACCAGACCCCGCCTCACCCCCTTACCTTTTTGTATTTCTCAATAGACAAAAAAGAAAAACCAATCAGAATTCACCGAGCATTATATTATTCTGACGTGTTGTCAGAGGGATTTTAATTTTTCGTAGGGGTCTATTAAAGATTTTCTGGTATTGTCAATCTACGTCATCTCGTTTGTGATATCTTTCAAATTATTAGCACCTTTTTGATACAGCACCGACGCTGAACGCTTCACATGTAGATCTAAATGACACAATTTTTATTTGTTTATTTTTTATGGAACAAAAAGACTTATCGCCAAAATAACTTCCTCCCGGAAGCGTCTACTTTGCAAACAGATTGTCTCAGTCGGCTCAGAAGTAACCACATTTCTCTTTGTTCCATCCCGCTGCCTTAGATTTTGCGGAATCAGACGCCATGCAAAGCGTGTGGCAAGGCTCCATCAAAGCTTACTACTGCAAGTTCACTTTTTATTCTCTGAACATTAGCTGTTCAAACGCTCTATATACTGAGCCTGGTAAGACTTGTAGCTTACTTGTGCATGTAAGTCCCTTGTTAAAACCAATACTATTTTTTTTCAGTGCCGCTCAGTATCTAGGTTGCTCCCGGTTTTCGACTACCTCAGAACACGTAAAAATATATTATGGTATAGTACTTGATTCATTAGTTTGGCGAGAAAGGGCACCATGCGAAAATTGAAGCATAGCTGATATAGTATTTCATACAAAAACAGAAGTGACTTTCCTTCGAAAACTATGTAATAGTGGGGTTCCCTTGAGATGGGCGTCAATACATAAGTGAATATTACATACCGATTTCCGTATCGTAATAGATCGATGGGCCTTCCGGCCATAACGCAGATGAAGGGAGACCAATTCCAACTTTGGATGAACATCTCCATCTTTCTGCTGCGATGCTGTCATTGCAGGTTTGCCCTGAAAAACAGGATCGAAGTAGCCCACATCTAAAGTAACCTTGTCGTTTTTAAAGGCATGCCAAAAAAAAAAATGTACAAGCACAATCAAGGCCAAAGACAATGCCCACCTTTATAACTACTCTGTTTTCTTCCTTTTGCTTTCCCAGTCATGTCGAACACTCGCAGAGATTCCAAAACTGACCACCTGAATGGCCTGCTGGGCATCAAGGACTATGACCTGATGCCGGAGGTGAACGGGAACAAGATCTACAGCAACCTGGTCAGTGAGCCCAGCACCCCGGGCTCGTCAGACTCTGGAAACATGGCCGCGGAGGATGGCACGGTCAAGGTCAAACAGAAGCTCGGACTTCTGTCCGGCACCGCGCTCATCGTTGGCACAATGATAGGTATGTGTCTTTAAAGCTTTGTTTTTTGTCCCCGACTTACGACTACTAGAATTCTCAAGCATTCTGTGTTCAAAGAGACACCAAGCGCTCATGTCTGCATGGCCATAGATCTTTGTTGGGTGGGAGAGATAGTTTTTTAAGTCTTTAATCATTGGGTATGACCAAGTATGTCCATAAAGGTAACTGAATAAGTCTGTGTTTTTACGACTGTATGTCTTTGTCAGACGTGGCCATAGTGTAGTGTAGTGGGTTTTTACACTCTTATAATGGGGAATTTTGGTCGTCGTGTGTTTGTGGCTGTATTTAGACTCGAGTAACGTGTGAGCACTACATTTTGTAGATGGATACCTGTCTGTTTTCACAATTATTCTTAGGCATTGTTTTGGTCTTGTTTCTGTTTTGTTGTGGTCTGTCTGCATGCAATGAAATTTTGTTAATGGTCAGTCTAGTAAGTTTGTGGCTATAGCTAGACTTTATCCTGTGTCAGCACATTATGTATAATTGATCGATGCTTTCGTCTATATGTCTTCGCCAGTGACAGCTTTAATCGTTTATTTCTACTCTGTCGATATCTTTTTCTGAGCTTCTTACCCTTTCTTGTTTGTTCCTCTTCCACAGGGTCAGGAATCTTCATCTCCCCTAAAGGCGTCATCGCCGGCACGGGCTCAGTGGCGCTGAGTCTTATCGTCTGGGTCGCCTGCGGACTTATCTCTCTCTTTGGTAAGGGGGGCAACCCGAGCCCTATCCACGCCTGTTGCTTGGCGGTGGCAGACGGCGGGTAGCGGAACGAGTTGCCTCCTCCTGCTGCACCTGACGTCTGTTGACCAGTTCGGCGTCTGGCGCCACTTGGCCCGATAGACTTTTTTCCGTGTGGGGGGGGGGGGGGGGGGGGGGGG
>JAUKPP010310412.1:2684-18953 GCA_032273245.1 Phyllaplysia taylori
CGGCCCCCCCCCCCCCCCCCCCCCCCCCCCCCCTTGTTACGATTAGTGTAATGATTCTCCTCTTTCAGTTGATGATGGTGTCTGTTCAATTGATTTTGTCCTTCTCTCCCTTTTATTTTTTTATTTCCTCTGCTGGTGGTCTGTCCTTCCTGGTTCTGAAATTACCTTCCAGCGTCTATAGTAACATGAAGCCTTATCCGAACAAATTAATAATTATCTACTCTATCTGTCTGTCTCTCTTTCTATTTCTTTCTTTCTCGCTGTACTCTCCTCTCACACACTCGTTCTTTCTTCCTTCTCTCTCTCTCTCTCTCTCTCTCTCTCTCTCTCTTTCTCTCTCTCACTCACTCACTTTCTCTGTCTAACCGTGGATGGCTGGTGAGAGGTCTTCTCTGTGTTGTATCCTGGCGTAATCCATGACACGCAAATGACCCTACATTATTCATAGAGTGCTTTAATACTAATACTAGAACCATCTCTTTTCTCTGTCTATCTCTCTCCTCTCTCTCTATCCGTCTGTCTTTCTCCCCATATCCCTCTGTCACCCTCCTCCTCTCTCTCTCTCTCTCTCGCTCTCTCTCTCTCTATTTATCTATCTACCTCTCACGATACGAATCTTAATCTGGGTCATGCAATCGAAGCGCGGATAACAAAAGAAAATGTTGCAAATGTGAATTGTGATCCGCGCTTGATTATTGTTATTCACGGCAACGCCCGCAATGCATTGTTGACCGGCGCTGTGGTGTAATGGTTAGGCTCTTCGCCTATCATGCGGAAGACCCGAGATCGATCCCGGCAGCGGACGATAGAGTGTTATTTCTGCTGGGATTTTCCCTCTCTCAGTTCGGGTTGGTCCTGACAGACAGGGTCGAAGTAGCCCATCACGCAAATGACCTACAGGGTTGGAGGGGACGTAATACTAGTAACCAAACCAATGCGCCGTTGTCACGAGCCGTTTCTCCTCTTATAAAACACATGTATAAGCTCTCTGGTCTAGAGTCAGAGGCAGCGGGACGCGCACGGAGACCGTCGACTAGCGCGACATGACGCCAACTTGTTATTGATTTCTCTCTCTCTGCCTCCTCTCTGTCACTCACTCTCTAGGCTCCGGTATCCCACAGTGTCAGACAACTCAACTGGAAAATACCGACGTCTTTCTAGAGACAGATCTAGTCTTAAGTTTTTTCTTTCTCCGCCTTCTTGAGTTTCCTGAGCATCCTGACTTTATTTTGTTTGATAACGTCCGGGTTGTTTGTGTGACTTGTTGAGGGGGAGGAGGGGGATAATGAAGAGGAGGACGACGACGAGGAGGAGAATGGGAATGATGATGATTATGATGAGAAGGAGGAGACAGGGGAGAAGGAGAATGGTGATGCTTATAATCATGATAGATGGGGATGTTTTTATAGTTGTTGTCACCGTTGTTGTTGCTGCTGCTGTTGTTGTTGTTATTGTTATTGTTCCTGTTCTTCTTATTGATGATGAATTGTGAAGGTTAGGGAGGTGGTTAACGGGCGCTCTGGTGTAGGCTTTTGTGTGTGTGCGCGCGCATGTATGTGTGTGTGTGTGACGTTGTTTGGGTGGGTGGGTGGGGGGGGGGGGTATACAGATGATAAGTTTGGTATGTTACTAGGACCGATTCTGATTCATACAAGAAGCTTTATTTTCACTGCAATAAAGTCAATGAAAGAGTCAAAGATTGCACCCACTGTATAACGAACACTGCACAGGCTAGCTACATAAGTGTACTGAACGTCAGGCTATGGCTAGCTACATAAGTGTACTGAACGTCAGGCTATGGCTAGCTACATAAGTGTACTGAACGTCAGGCTGTGTTATTGTGACCTTTACATACTACTTTGTTTGCTTCTTCTGTGGACCTCACCCGCGGATTCCTCTTTGATGTGAGAATCTGATTCCTGACACTTAGATTGTGATATTGATAGTCCTTAGAGACCCCAGTTCAAATACAAATCAACCCAGTTTCCCGTCGTCGTCCTGATTTTGCCGTTGTCGTTTGCTTAAAGTCTTTTGTCCGTTTGTTTAGCTTTGTTTCCTAATTTTGTGTTTTGAACTGTAAAAGTGACTTATCAAAGACTAGAATTTAAGTCATTGGTGATTTTAGAATGGTTTCTAGATAAATGTCTGTTCTGTATTCTTTGGAAACCCAATTGAGCTTAAAAAGTAACGGCGTCTGTTATATTGTGTGTAGTTGGGTTTGTTTTTGGATTGTTCTTGTTTTTTGTCATTATTGTTTTTTGTTGTTGGTTTGTTGTTGTTGTTGTGGGGTGTTTTTGTTGTAATTTGTTTGTTGTTTGTTTTGTGTTGTTGTTGTTGTTGTTGTTGTTGTTGTTTTTTGGGGGGGGTGTTTGGTTTCTTGTTTTTGTTTTTGTTGTTATCGGTATTATTTTCGCGGTTTTCTTGTTCTGTTTCATACTGTGGTTTTGGCCTATCATCGTGATATTTTACCATTTCTATTTTCTATATTGCAGTCTACAGCCTGGGTCGTTATGGTCTATGTAATTGGTAGTTGGTGATCGATATGTTTAGGTGTGGAAAAAGAGAAAAGGGGTAAATATATTTTGTTATTGGTATTCATGAGCACGGCGTCGCACCGACGATGGTGTGTTTTACCTCATGAGTGATTTGCACCATTGCCTATACTTTAGGATTAAGTTACCAAAACTATACACCCGGTTCATTTTTTTTACTCTTCTGTGTTTTTTCTCCCCCCAGGCTCTGAACAAGAAAGAACACAAAGGTTGTGAAAGCCCAGAGCCGGTGGACAGTGACCCATATGGCGGCGGATTGCGAGCAGACGAGAAATACGACCGTATCCCAGACGACTACCAGCGCGTCATGCATCAGAACGCCATGCGGGTGAGTCGCAATTACGCCAAGTTTCTCAGCCAATAGAAAGTCGGCAATTCCAGGCTCTCCGATGACGTCAGACGATTTGGGCTTATTTCCAGTTCCGTTTTACATAGACCTAGGCCTACACTACCCCCCCCCCCCTTTTTTTTTTGTTTACCTTTTGATTGTGTGTGTGTTTGTGTGTTGGGGGGGGGGGCGAGTGTGGGGTGGGGTTGTTTTGTTGTTGTACACGTTGTTGCTACTGTTACTGTTTTTGTTCGGGGTTTTTGTGATTTTGCCGTGCGGGATTTGTTATTGTTTGTGGTGGTGGTGGTGGTTTTGAGGGGTTTGTTTGTTTGTTTTTTGTTGCTGTTGTTTTTTGGGGGTGTATTTCATGTTTTAATTGCTTACAAGAGTAATAACAAAGCGTGTATGTTACATTAAAACCTTTCGGCGAGAGAGACAAGACAATAAATACAAAATATTCCATTGTCAACTTCCCTTGCCCCTTGAGTGTGAGATAGTTGCCTATCTTTCTCTTTCTCTCTCTCTCTCTCTCTCTCTCTCTCTCTCTCTCTCTCTCTCTCTTTCAGTGAGATGTTGATTGGCAAAAAACACGAAACACAAAGACACAAAGAACACATATTATATAGGCCTAATACTAATGCACATATCATTAGCCTATGCAAGGATTTATCACGGACAATCATGAACACACATGTTCAGATTGCTGCCCACATATCATGCATTTCCCTCACCCCACCACATGTACTACATAATGTAATTTCATAGAAAATTTATTTTTTATAAATATGGAGCACCATCGCCATTCTCATCAGCTTATTCAAGAAAACAACATCGTCATCATCATTATAAAAAAACAAAAAGAGTAACAACAGCAGCATCCCAAAAAATGCAAAGCACGTACCGTATTTAAAACAAATAGGGCTATCACTTACGACATCACATCTCCTCAGCAAAGACACAGAAGAAAAAAAAAAGGATTACCACTCTTATTGTTGTATCATAATTAATAATTCATTTTTCTTTGTCTCTTTCTCTCCCCCCCCCCTGCCCCTTCTCCTCCCCTCTCCCCCTTTTCCCCATCCCCTCTTTCTCCTCTCCTTCCCCATCCCTCCCCCTTGCTCCCCCTTTCCCTCCCTCCATTCCCCCTCCCCCTCTTCCTCTTTTAATCCCCTCCTTCTCCTCGACCTTTACCTCCTTATCTCTCTTTCCTCCCCTCCCCTACCTCCCCCTCCGCCCCAAACCCCTCCATCCCCCATTCCCTCCCTCTACTCCCTCCTCACCCGCTCTCCCCTTTCCCCCCTCCCTCTCCCCCGCTCCCCCACCCGTCCCCCCTCCTCCAGCAGTCGATGCAGCAATACAATCAGGCCATGCAAGCCTCCATCAACATGCCCCTCCACGGCGCGCCAGGCATGTACCCGTCTCCTCAGCCCGGGCTCATGCCTCCCACCCCACAGCCCCCGCACCACAACCATGCAATGTCCGGCTCACCCGGGCTGCTCCAGCCCCCGCCACAGGTGCTCAGCCCGCGACCACACTCCACAGGTGAGCGGGACAAAGGCTTGCACTTTTGGGGTGTGTATGAAGGTTTGCTCCCTCTCTTGAAGCTCGGCTTTTTCGGTCCAAATTATATTATGATGGTTCGTTTTCGGACCGTTTCGAGAAAGGATCGAGGGATCTCTTCTCTTTTCCTGTTATTATCTCCCTATTGGTAGGACTTGACCTTCTCTTCGCAAACTCAATAGTCAGTTTTACACAGATGGTTTGGTTTGGTGTATAGTTTTACATCCCTTTGGACTCTTAAAGGTCATAAGAGACCGATGGTTCCATGCATTAAAGTCCGTCAATTGCCTTTGAGACCAGCAATGGAAGACCAAGTTCTTAGACTATATAACAGTATGATTAACCTACACAATTTTTCTCAAAGAGAAGTTGATTTTTCTGTACAGTTGGCATTTTTCAAATTTTAACCATATAAGGAAATAGATTTTTACAAAATATTTTGTTCAAAGTTTTTAGCTTTTTTATATTGTATTGCCTGGATAAACATCTTATCTGCACAAATTCTATGACTGCTTAACAAGAGAAGGGGTCATATGGAAACCTTGTGCGGAGAAGGATAGTTTGAAGATGGGACCCACCAGGACCCAGTTAGGAAAGCTTACCCAAGATGGGATGGAAATTGCTTGCTTATGGCCTATGTCCTGCCAAGGGTGAGAGGCATTGTTGATATTGATCATTGGGTCATTATTAAAGTTTTATTAAAGTGGCACAGGCCTACATGAACATGTCTTAACTTTCCAATGCTTTTGTTCCCCACCAGGAGGCATGTCAGATCACATGAGCCACTCTCCAGTGCCCAACGGCTACCCCCAGCACATCTCACCCTGCAGTTCCCCAGGCGGACTCTCCGCACCCTCGCCCAACATGATGATCCACAACGGCAGCAACAACATCTCACATCACAAGACCTCGCCCAATGTGACGCCCTCGGTCACCCCGACACCGCAACAGTTCCGACCCAGTCCAAACAACATGCGCATGATGGGGCCCTCACGACCAGATCATTTAGGAGTACCCGAGGTTTGTGGCACACTGGATGTGGTGGGGACCAGTTTTCATGTAGGTAGGGGTAGGAAGAAGCAAAGTGTGGTTGTCTTTTTGCCTAAGAGCAGGTACCAAGGAGGACAAGGAAAGTGTGTCCTTATCTAAGGCAGGCGGTGCACTGATGTGAATGCAGATGGGAAATGATGACTAGAACTAGAAATGCATTTCATGCCGTATTCACTTCGTGCTGTAAAGGAAGTTTTGTTTTTGTATTCTCTTTGGCAAGGCCCATTGTTTTGGCAAGGCCACTGGTAGATGGAACTCAGCAAGTCATTTTATTTGTAAAAATGAAAAACTTAATTACACATAGTTGGTAAGATCAATGACACACTTTATACATGTATACATGTATGTTGATACATGTAGGATTTTTTTGATGTGATGAAATATTATGTTGTTAGCAATGCTATGTAAGCCTACATGTATCGTACAAAAATTCCCTCATTCTATCAATATGTGCAATGTATTCCAGAATCGATCTCCCAACTGCCTGACACCCGGGATGCCTATGGGATCCGCCAACATGCCCAACGTCGGATACTCACAAGGCATGCCATCTCCATCATATCCTCAAAGTAAGTCTTCTAGAAAGGACAAAAATGTGTTGGCCTGTAGGTCATAGTCCGCAACCACTACTCCGCTCCACACCATTCCTAAAAATTTACGCAAAAGAGCCAAACACTAAACCTCCTTGCAGTCTCTGTCTGCAGCCTTTGCTCCAATCCTCTCCTCAAATTAATTCATTTCTGTTCCAAGTTTTCCCAATGGGGAGCACCACCAGGGGTTGTGGACTAGGGCCTAAATTGTTGTCAGCTTGGAACCAAGCTACATGGCATTATGTTTTGGGGTTGTATTTTCTCCCTACATAAACCAATAGGCTGCTAAATAGGCCTCCGTTGCCATAGAGTTCAATATTCTTTGTCTTTGTGAATGTGGATGCAGGAGCAGCTGGAGACAAATGTAAGTTCAGGCCCAGCACATTCTCATTTCCCAGCTCCTGATAAATTATACAAGATAGTCTTTCATATAGCCTATAGCATAAATGTGAGCAATAATTTCTTTGTTATAGCACAGGACATCAGTGATGAACGAAGCATCATCACAGTACCCAATGCGTCCTTACATTAGCAGTACTTTCATTTTCTCTTGTGCTGGCTTTCAGTATCATGAAGTGTATGACAACAAATTTATCTATTTTTTATGTTTCTCTCCTGCAGACGATTTTTCCATGAACAATGACATGAACGCAGGGGGTGGAGTCGGAGGAATGGGCTTTAACCAGTGGAACCCAGGTCACATGAACTCTCCTCAAAACGCTGGCATGGTCTCACATCACAGGTAAAGCATCTGATTGATTGGTTACCAGTTTTACGTCCCCTTCAACACTGTAAGGCTACTTCCACCCTGCCAATCAGGGCCAACCCAGGCTCAGAGGGAAAAAATCCCAGCAGAAAAAAACACAGATCTTCCGCGACCAGGATCAAACTCGGGTCTTCCGCATGATAGGCGAAGAGCCTAACTATTACACCACAGCATGGGTAAAACATCTGTGAAGTTTGTCTGGAATCGGATGGGGCCTTAATGATGTTTTGATGATATTCAAGGACATTTTATGATTTTATATGGGTGGGTCTTCGTTGTTATTTTAAAATTAAATTGTACATAGTTGAAGAACGCTATTTTTTTTATAAGGGTTCAATATTTACTTACATGCCATTGGTCTGTACTCTTTGATAATGAGAGGATTCTTAATTATATTGCAAGCATACAATCATGAGAGGCTACTTTATTATATTGCAGGCATACAATCTCTGTTCAAAGATTTGAATTTTAGAAATAGTGCTGTGCTGATTTCAATGTCTTAATTATTCAAGTTGGATAAAAAAGTATCCTGAATGGACTATTGAAACCTTAACCATTAGATGCTACTACTATTGTTCACTTATCAATCTATTTCTTTCCTTCCATGTGTCCCTGCAGCCCGAGCCCGATGGGCAACATATCATCAGGGCAAGTGTCTCCTCTGGCCATCAACACACTGAGCGGAATGCGAATTAAGAGCGAGCCCATCACCCCACCCCGTGACACAACCACACCGTCAGGCCAGCTGAGGCCACAGTCAAGCGGCACTGGTCACCTGTCCCCCTCGTCAGGCATCGCTGGTCACCTGTCACCATCATCTGGCATGCCAGGAGCTGGACACTTATCCCCGTCCGCAGGCGGAGGTAACGGAGGTATTGGCGGTCCTGTTGTCTCAATGTCTGGACATCTGTCTCCATCAAACATGGGCCCGGGCGGCCACATATCGCCGACTGTTCCTGGCCACATTTCTCCCGCTCAGCAGATGGCCGCCGCGCACAGCAACAACAACTCTCCCACCAATGGTCAACAGCACCTGGATCACGACAGCCCAATGGTCAAGCGGTCGCGGATGGAAGGATGGACAACATAATGAAGGCCTATGTCTGTGGTGGTGCTACAGATTCCAGGAGAAAAACTTGTACCAGTTCTTCTTCCTCTCTGCCTGCCTACTTACCTTTGTACCTATCTACCTACCTACTTGCCTGTTGAGCGTTTACGCTAGATAGCCTGGGTATGTTTGTTGTTCAGGTGCTTGGACTGACCAACGAGGCCGGTCACCTTCACAGGATGGACATGGACATGGCCTTGTCCTTAATACAGGCCACCAGGACTGAGCCATTTGTTCACACAGTGTACAATTTGATAGCCCCCCACCCCTCCCCACCTTCCTGTGAACAGGTGATCCTCACAATTGTTGTGGAAGTCATGAGATGAGCTTGTGCCTGGGGGGAGGTGAGTGAGAGAGCTGAGGATAGATAGATAGCCACCTCCTCACAATGCCTTGATCTACGCTTGCTTGTGCAATGTACATTGTCCACGGCTGTGATGAAGATGAAAAGACACGCAAAAGCTTGAAATGCCAGCAACCACGGCTTGCAGAGTGCCACAAGTGTCAGTCATTCTGTGCGGAGACTGCCAGGGGTGTATCTTGTGTGTACAGATTGGAATGCTATTCCCCAACCAGTGGAGAGTGAGGCACTGTGGCAGGTATCTGTGTGCTAGTGTCAGTGTGCTGTTTCTCCAATAAAACAAGAGTGATTGTTTTGAGGTTTTCTGACGATCTCCAACTCGGACACCAGATTAATTCTGATGTTGGGATCTCAAACACAAACAGACGCACTTGCCGGCAGTGTGTTGAGACACAAGACAGCACAAATTGGTATTATATCAAAACACGGTTATTGTGTAAACATATGATCACAAAATGTTTGCTTGAATAGTCTGCTTAGTTGTAACATTTCGTGACTGGTGGTAACAGTAATATATCTATGATACTTTCGTTTCTCAGCTGTAGATGGGCTGTTGATGTCTTGCGTAAATATTTATGTGCTGAGATTTATTTCAAGATTTAATTCCTGACTTTACTGACTCGTTGTTTTGTTGTTTTTGTTCTATTCTTGCCCTGATTTCTCATTCTTTGTGCCGTTACACTGATTGCTTTGGTCCAAGGATGGTTTTATTCTCATAAGATTTTATGCCATATGCTTGGTAGACTATAACAGGTATAAGTATATTGCACATAGCTATTGTCCAAACAGAAACAGCTACCAGCATTCTAAACGGGATTTTCTTTAAGGGGAGAAGAAACGTTCCGGACAGTGGTACAGGTAAAAAGGACTAACTTCGGCTTGTGATGATAAAGCTAAATGATGTCATTGTTATCACTGACGTTTGAATTATGTTGTTGTTGATGTTAGTGTTGTTGCATTTCACACATACGTGTTGGAAAATGCATACTATTTCATTATAATGTGTTCCTCTTTCTTTTGCCAGTTAATCATGTGTTTGGAACTGGAGAATTTTTCAATTGTTCACTAATTCTAGACCTTACTGACTGTAGCATCTCATAGGAATTTGTCTCCAATTATCAAGTAGGAGTTCAAACATAAGGCAACGGCTTGTTCATGATGTGTTTTAGCTATTAATTCTGAGAAAATCCATTAACACTTTTTATTCACATAGCCATAAGGACAAAGAACCTCATTGGTGACACGACACGCTTCTTGAGCTTAATGAGTAGTTGTATGCACCAAGAGACTGGATGGGCGAGTTTGAGTTGGGCAAGTGACTACAAAGTACTAACGCCAAGTTTTCCTTTCAAATCTAACAATCAGTTGCTTTCACCTTAAGTTTGAGACACATGTACAATACTAGTACTAGAACGGTTCTATTGCAATGATACAAGTGTAAAACTGCCCTTAAAACTTTCATTCATCTAGGCAGGACAGCAATTCTGTTGTAGGTATTAAGACTAAAGAAATCATGATGCAATTCTTTGTGGGTTGAAATTGAAATTTTGTTGCTTCAAAGTGCACACAACGAACAAGAACTGTTAAGTGGCATATTAGCATCTGTGTGATTTAACAAAATCATGTTGATAATATGTGGATGGCTGATACTAAAAAATAAATTTAAACAATTCCAGAGGCTAGACTAATTTATATGAAGCTGTCTAATTTGTTTGCTTATTCTGCAAAGGTTTTGACCAACAAGTGAATATGTTGGTTGGTATTTATCTATTTTAATTGGACACCAAACTCTGTTTTCTAAAAAAGAAAGAAAAAAAAGGGTTATCTTTTTCTTTGAATTTGATTCTAACAATAAAACAATAGGCTTGAATAAATTATACAAGCTTATCTTTTTCCTTCAAGAATTTTGTTCCCACCTTAAATTTATTAACTAGAATAAATAGCAGTGTAGGTGTAGGATCCCAGTTCTCCAGTGACAAACAAGATGTCAAAACAGCAAACACATTACTCATTCTGTTCACACCTGTAATGTGTTGCTATGTTTGACAGAAGCAGTGTTTCATTTTAATGCTGAAGCTCTACGGTGCAATGACATAAAACGAGTTCTAGTTGTAATTTATATTGTCATACTTTTACTTTTTTATTTCATATATTATTTGTCTATGATGAAATTTTATTGTGTTTGACACAGTCTCAAGTCGTCAACAAGAACTAAAACTAGATCCAAATCTCTTTGTCAGTTTTTGTTTCTAACTAAGAAGAAGAAAAACACATGCTTGTCACATCAGGAACATTGAGCTTGTTCCTTTTCTTTGGCTGAAATTCTCTGAAGTTTCCTTCTTCTATTTTGGAACATGCTAATTATTTATGATAATCCACCAAGTGTTGATCTTCTGCTATTTCAACCAATGAGTAAATCAATCATAATACCGATTTCATCTAAAAGTTATGGGATTGCTATTTTTTAAAGAAAAAAAGGCATCTAAAGCTGCAAACTTTGAATGATGAATTAGATCTACATCTAAAAGTGTTTGACCTGTCTCAGTGAGGATACATTGCTACAAGGTTTATTGATCTGAAGTGACGCATGGGAGAGTGTAAGTGTAAGACAGTTGAGGCATTACTTAGACTCACAGCAATGACATGAAATCCAGAGGGGGGAAGTCAGTTTTGTTAATTTTATGGTCTTCTATGGCTGAGCAGTTCCCATAGCCAGTGAAGTGCTTATGTTATTCCATTATGTAAATGTAGATACTAACATTAATGTGGTGATGTTATTGTGTTGTAAATTTGTTTTGGTTATTTGTTGTTATTGTAGTGTTTTTCCCCCAAAGTTTTGTCAGTAGTAAACAAAACTGAAAAATTAAAAACAGTTTGAACAAAATCTGGCAGCAGCTAGGTGTAGTTTTGTTTCGCCTGTTGGCATTCTTTTTTTATTTTATGCACAGGTGTGGATATGTACAGTTGATATCTTGGTTGTGACGCTTGTAGTTGATGTTTAGACATGAAAAATGTGCCTGTGCATCAGGAGAATGCACAGACTGTTGTCCTTTAGTGCTTTTGAATGGATACACTGCTCTATTTCAAATCGCATTAAAATGCTATCCCTTCTTTAAATGACTTATAAAAATGTGAATCTCGTCATAGGGGAATTTTCACATTAAGGGAATGGCTGCTTATCCAAACAAAAAAGCTATGGTAAAAAGAAAAACAGAAAAGGTCAATTTTTCCTTCACTCTTTGCCACGTTCACGTTACCTTCCTCACCCTTTTCTATTGTGTCCACCTCACCAATATGATTCTTTTTCAATACAAATTGTTTCCTAAAGTTTATGAAGCTACTACTATCAAAGTTATTCACTTTAGATAGAAAACCTCAAACTCAAAACGGAGATGAAAACTTATATATATTATGAAAAAAGTTGTATAACTGGTATCAATCTAGTAGGCTATCTAGTATGTAAACCTTGTGCTCTGTCTGTTCCCAAAAGATCACTGTCTGTGATATCAGTCCTCGTAAAACTTTATTTGTGGCCTTACACCTCTTGTTACATGTTCTCACAATACCTTTCACTCGTCTTGTAACATTTCCATGCCTATCGTGCTGTTCCTCAAAGTGAAATCTTTTGTACTCAGTGGGAGCTGTAAGGGTCTGGAGATGGAAGGTTCGTTCCCACACACTGGTGCCCATTACTTGATGTAGTCTGTGTTGTTTGACAAGCTAATGATCTGCTGGATTTGTATTATATCATTAAATGTTTAAAAGATTTTGCCTATACCATGTATTCATCTTGGGGTAAAGAGGCTGGCGTTTTTCTTGCCACATTAGATAGAAGCTAAAATAGAAGTTATGAAGCTGCTTAATATTATGTAGGCGTGTTTGGGGGTCTTACCCAACTTTGCTGAAGCTCATTTAATTAACTTACCCTCGCAGGAGCCCTTTTTAACCTATGTACACATGAAAATGATAGCTTGTGCCCTTTGAATTCAATGCGCATTTTCAGCTTTCAGCACAAGTTCTAGTGATATTGCAGCACCCTTCTGTGAGGTACGACCTGAGGTGGTACAAATGATTTTACTTATTATCATGAACTTCAACATGTTGAAATTTGTTTAGTGTAGATTACCTAGCAGTACCAAGAAATGTCAAACATTTGCAATCTACAAGGTAGAAGAAACATTGTGTCACCAAGAATCACTTTTTGCTAAAATATTCTGTTCATCAGATTATTATTGTGACTATGAGGCTTTCCTTTCCGTGATCTTCTGTCTACTGTGATGTCAGTTACACTAACACATTTTTATTTTTTCCTTCCTGATTTTAGACTAATTTTTATCATCAGTACGGCATGTTCAATTATTTCACTGTTATTTCCATAGCTGTCAGATTTATAACTTCATTAAAAAAAAATTTAAAAAGACATTGAGTTTGAGAACTTTTGCCTTTTTTAATCAGTAGCCTATCTGTACTTTTCTGTCTTAACTGTACTTTTTCCTCATGGAAGACATCAACATTATTTCACAACTTTGTAAAGCCAAAAGCAGTGAAAAGCTAGAATAAACTTTTATAAAAACACATCTTCTCAACATTCAGTAGGGAATCCTTGTGGAATCTCCCATGTCAGGAAGACCACCTCTCTGATCTCTTCTATCTTGGCTACCTTTCTTTGTGGAAAGTCCTTTTCTCAACTAGAATAGGCACATTTTATTAGGTTTCTGACTATAAAATAAAAGTCATTATGAGGCATAAAATTTGGATACTCTTTCATTGACTTAAATTTCTTTAAAACAAAAGAGAGCATCTCAAAGTATAAAAGTTAAATCAGCTTGACCTTAAGCTTTTGTGGCTTTAGCTGGATGTTGGATCTGTAGTTCCTATCTCTGCCCTTAAACTTAAAAACCGGTAGCCTCTTCCAGAAGGATTTGTAGCTGTATCATCAGGTATTCCCAGAGTGCACTATTACATGAGATAGAAATAATAGAAATAACAGGAGTGCTCAGACATTATGTTTGAATTTCTTTGTATTGTTTCACTTTGATAGAGTTGGTACTGAGGTGAGTTGTTATTGCTTGTTCCATATTGTAGAATGATATAATGTCATTATGTTGCCTTGGCTGTAGACATCCCTGTGCTTATTTATACACTAAACATGTACATTGCTGTGATCTTAATCACTCAAGTTTTGAACATAAAAAGAAATCTCAATTGTCAATTTTCTGTTTGTAAAGGTGCAAATAATGCTTTGTACTTATTGATGCTAATATCAATGTGAAGAAAGAAAGAGATATAATTTATATTGTTATACAATTTATTTTGATGTAATTTTGTAATGTCAGTTAACTTGAAAGATAACAAGGTTTGTTGTTTGGTATAAACAGATTATCTGATGTGTTGACCCAAAAGCCATTCATTGTTTCAAGCTGTATCATGCTCTAACAAACGTAAACAAAAGTGTAAATAGAAAACAATCATTGTTCTGTGCCATGTTGGGGACATCCAGCAACTGTAACTGATTGTCACCGTGCAGGACGAAGTACTTCTTTGCTTGTATTGTCACTGTGCAAGACAAAGTACTTTGCTGCTTGTATTGTCACTGCAGGTCGAAATATTCACTGCTTGTTTTGTCACTGTGCAGCATGAAGTACTAGTGGTAATTCACTGCTTGTATTGTCACTGGACATGAGAAAGTACTAATGGTACTTCGGTATACCGGTACTTCAATGCTTGTATTGTTGCTGTGCAAAACGAAGTACTTTGTACTTCACTGCTTCTCACATTTATCCATGTTTCAATGCTGACATTATGCCAGTCTTTGGCAGTTTTCTGTACAAGCAAGCTGGTAGGGAGTATGGAAAAGAGGCATTGTTTAAAATGTATGTAGAACCCCATTTGTTTACTCAATGATTTTTGTGTTGTTATTGAAGTCTTAATTATTACAAATTAATTTTCATTGTAGTGTTGTTTAGTGCTATCTTATCATTCTGTAATTGTCCCCAAATTTTCTTTAAAAACATTCTTTTACATGAGAGCTGTGAAGTAGAAATGCTTGTTTATGATAGTGTCATAGTTGAAAGCATCTGGGAGTCTTATGGCCTCTTTTTTCTTGTTTATTATGCTCATTTTCTGACTTTCTCCCTGCGTTTAATCACCTTGTAAGTTTAGTTTCTCATAATCATAAAAACGTTGTGAATGTTTCAATGTTGTAGAGCCTACATGTACCTGTCCTCAAACTGCCTGTACATACACTTTCCTATCTATTATTATTATTATTTGACTAATGAAATGTGTAAGCATTATTATGTTGTGATGTTTGCTAGTCTAAATGTCGTGAGGGTTACAAGTTCATAGATTAATAGCCCACTCCATCAACAATGAAACAATTTCACGGTTCTGTGTCTGTATCCAATGCTCTAAAGATTTGTCTTGCCCATCATGCTGAATTTTGCTGTTCTCGTTTCCCTTTATGTCGTCTTGTTATCTCAGAAAAAAAGGAGTTTTGTGGATGCTATTCTTATTATTATTAGGAACAAACAATTTGTATCAACTTCGAGAACTAGTGAATTTTTTTTTAGTCAAATTTCCACTTGCAGGGGTTGATTGTTTTTGTCTCTCTGAATCAAAGCATTTTCTTACACCTTATGTTTCAGCAAAGCAGTTGGGGTGAGTGATCGATTACAGAAACTGCAAGTTATTAAGGAATTAATCAGGCTACTGGACAAGATAAAAGTTCGAGTTTCAGTATGCTTTTGGGTTTTTCCTCCTCAATTTTAAAACAATTTCACTGAAAATCAGGATTTCTTCAGAATCCTCATTTTATTTTTATTTTTATGTGCTACAAGGTCTGCAACCCTCACATTTTTTTTTTTTCTCTGGATAAGGGATCTCTGTTCCCTGTATCTATACATTGTGTTCACATAAAGACAGCAAAAGCTGTTCTTCATGTGACTGAAGCCAGTTAAACTAAAAGAAAGATATTTGTATCACAGGTTTACCACTGGTGTCACTTTTAATGCATACAATTTTCTGTGTTAGTGTTTGTCATTTATTACAAAGAACAGGTTACAATTTTACACATCATTTAAACTTGCAAGGTGAGAAATGGTACCAACAGTACACTTTAGCAGTCACTGTTAGCTTCTGACATATTCATGTGTAAAATGTTACCATTTTGTAATGATCACGACCCACATTAAAATATATATATAAGATATATATCTATAATGAAACTGTTTAGTGTTTTCTTCTATTTACTTACACTTACATTCCTTCCATATTGAAAAGGTTCACTAGGCCTTCCTGTCAGTCTCACAAATTAGTAGATGATGCTGACAAGCAAATCAAAGTAATGAAAAATGTTCAAAATCCTTACTGGAATGTATGGATTTTGTACAAATGTCGCACCATCACTGTGGTTTAATGGACAAGATCTTTGCCTGTATTACGAAGACGCAGTTTGATCCTGAGCGCGGACGAACTGGGGTTTTTTCTGCTCGGATTTTTTCCCTAACAGGCAGGGTTGAAGTAGCCCGTCTCTTAAATGGCCTTACAGTGTTGCAAGAGACGTAAAACTGGTAACCAAAACAAATGTAGCCCAGTTATTATCATTGCAATTCACTATCCTCGTATTGTCCATTTCACTAGTTTTGAGTTACACATGGATGGAAGAATGGAGGAAAATGATGGCTTTTATTAGGCACAGGTCTTCAAAATTAAAATGGACTGTAGATAGGGGTATGTTTAGTTCAAATTCAATGAAAACTGGATTTCTGAACTATGGGTTATACTGTAGATAGAGAACTGCAACAATATACAACCGGCGCTGTGGTGTAATGGTTAGGCGCTTCGCCTATCACCCAGAGGACGTGAGTTCGAGGCCTGCGTGGGGCAGTTTCTTTGATCGAGTATATCTCCGTTTTTCTGCTGGGATAATGTCCCTCTCAGCCCGGGTTGGCCC
>JAUKPP010310523.1:4997-29222 GCA_032273245.1 Phyllaplysia taylori
AGAGAAAAATGTTTGAAAGTCACATGTAAAACCATATCTGTGTCTTGTGTTTCAGAGCAATCCAAAGCTGAACAACTTGCGGAGAAAGAACGCAAGAAGAGATACCTGATCCGGAAGGTAGGGGGACATGACACATAGATTACCAACACCGTGGTGACTCTGGAATATTTCTGAACAATTTTAGTCATACATGATGACAATTTTAAGATTAAAGGAAGCACATGTTTAGGATAAAAATCCTTTTGTTTTGGGTCGTTTTCTGCGTGATGGTCGTTAGGTCCTACTTTTTTCCAATCTTTTACTTCCCCATATCAGTAATATTTGTGTTGACATTTGAGCAGAATCCACAGATCTAGGTTTAATTTCTACAGTTTTTTCTTATCAACTTAAAGTCATCTTATTTGAAGACTAGACACGTGTCTACCTTCCACAGATGTCATATGGACATAAAAGTGGGCAAGAGAGTAAAAAAAAAACAGTTTAGTGCAATGAAATGAGCTTCATCTAAGCAGAAAAGATTTAAGTTAAACTCCCCAATCAGGGAAACAGCTTTTCAGAAGCTATGTGTAGGGTTGATCAGCCTGCTTTTTTTCAGATAGTGGTTGTGATTGATAACAATCTTGACATTTTTGCCCCTCTTTCTTTTACAGCTAAGCTTCCGACCCAGTATAGAAGAGCTGAGAGAGAGAAAAATAATCGACTTCAGTGATTATGTAGAAGTTACAGACGCACATGAATATGACAGAAGGGCAGAGAAGCCGTGGACAAAACTCACACCTAGGGATAAGGTAAGCCCAGTTTTTTTGTTTCTTGGAGTTGTACATCTCTTGCTGGTCTGAGGTCATTTTAGCATCACGGTCTGCACTGATGTGAACTCATAGTGTAAAAGGTACCAACACATCAGCAACAACAGGGAGGCGGGTCTGGTCAAATGAGACAAAGGCTCATAGAAATGAGAAATGGGGTTGGGATTCAGTTTTATTAATGTGAATGTAGCCATTTTTGCCAATTTCTCCAAAGCGGACTAATATGAGAGAGGGAGGACATATATCATGAAAATTTTCCTCTGATTTAAAAGTTCTGAAGCTGAACCTTAATCACTGCATCAGTACAATCTGTCATATTGATGGAATTGCTTCTTAACTGGTGTCTGTTTGAGGAAGTTCTGTGGTTAACAATATTGTCAACTAGTGGGACAGATCCTGACACAGACACATTTCCCATGAAGGAGGAAGAGGATGGATTTAAGCAGCAGCATGCTGAGCCTCAGGGTAGGGGTAAATGTGTCCAGGCATAGGCGGACAGATGTTTGTGACTCAAAGTCTGCTCATGTATAAAGTGATCGTCATTCGGCTTTCATGGCTTTATTTAGTGGGGACAAAGTTTTGATCACAGACCAGTTGAAGTAAATTGTGCCCGACAATTGTGATGTTAATGTTAGTGCAACTCCCAGCTAGGAAGACCCAGAAATACCTGGCACAGGGACCTTGAATCAGATATGACACTGACAGGGTTGGGATGGGGACAGCTGGAGAAGACAGCACAGATTAGGACACGTTGGAGAGCTGTTGTTGGTGGCCTATGCTCCAGGTGGAGTGAAGGGCATAACTAACTCCCAGCCTGCTGCTATGTTTTGTGCTTGTCAAAAGATATTGACTTTGTACTCATATGGAGAGAAAGAGGTAACAAAATTGTCACAAACACTTTTATTCTGACTTCATACCTGTAATGTTCCTCTCATCATCTGTACCCCATAATGGAGACCTAGGACATCGCCTGCACTGCATTTCCTCATATTTCTTCTCTTGGTGCCCCCAGGCTGCTATCCGGAAAGAACTAAACGAGTTTAAGAGCAAAGAGATGGATGTTCATGAAGAGAGCAGACATTTAACCAGGTTAGTAGATGCAGGCACAAGTTGCCATCATCAGTCCACTTTTTCTAAAGTTTTTTTTTAATTCTTTTGGGAAAACAAGCTAAAACTATTTATTTCACTATGCATGCAATTAGCTGGTGTTTTTGTTTCATAACCATTTTTCATCAGAAAACTATTGCATGTGATTTTTTTCAAATGGATTATATGTGACATGATCATGAGTCAGGGATCTCAATGAAAGGAAAGCTGAAAGTGCTCCAAAAGTGACTGCGTAAAAGATGGAATATTTGACAAAATGGACAACCTGAGGTCACTCATACTGACATTACTGACAAGTGGACAGCATTGAGTACATGTGTACTCACACCCATATTGAACCCAATTATTGCTTGGTGCAGATGATGTAACTGTATATTGTACAGGTGACTACAAGCAAATGAACTATTCCTGTAGTATTCTAAGTAACCACAGAATGTTTCAATGTTCCGTATATGCTTATGAAGGTCATCAACAATTCAAAGTTTGCCTACTGTCAGCTCCACAAAAGCACCTTGAATAGCATGGACAGTTTGGGTAATTTAAGAAAGAAATGGAAGTATGTGTAGGGTTTGTAAAGATATTCATTTGAGAAATATCCATAACTGCAGAGCCTCTTGTAAACCTTCAATGACCTTTCTGGTATTCTTGTCTGCCTGATGTTTGAAGTTAATGTATGAGAGATTTGCATCATAACTTTTTGTACATCTTAGCCAGCAGCATACACTACCATGTAGATTTCTCACATTAATGTCTGCATTCACTTGCAAATTTAAAGTTAACTTGTTTGTTTGTTTCTCTTCATCAAATGACCTGATGTCTGTGTGTTTTCCTCCCCAGGTTCCACAAACCTTGACATCAGCTGAACGTTATTCTCTTCTGACTCGCCATAATCATGTACAGACCGGTCTCGGAGCTCACGCTAAACAATGTTTTGTTACTCTCTACTACGGGCTATCAGTGTCTGTGCCTCCCGTCACAGACCTCAGCATCTCCTCTCTCTGTCTGTCAGGCTGAGGGGAGCGGCCAACATCTACACTCCAGTCTCTAAACCTCGCAGAGTTCTACACTGACTGGCTCAACTTGTTGATGTCTTGAAACTACACCACTGGTCTCTGAGATTTTGTAAATCTCTCGTGACAAGACAGGTCAACCTCCGGAAGCCAGCACAGACTGTTATGCAGGAGATTTGTACAAGTCATTCAGGATGAAGTGATAGATGGTTTCCGCCGTGTGTTCTTCAGGATTTTGCAGAGATTTATCACATGTGCCATCTTGGGTGTACAGAGATATCGGCAAAGTGGACTTTCCTTATCTGTTCCTGACACCAAGGAAATGGTTGCTTGCTGTGTAACATGATCTCTCTGTAGTGTTCTCAAGAAAACATCATCTTCATCCAGTGCAAGGGATATTTCTTAGACAGTTCTGTGCTGCGTTTCTGTTGTGTTTGAGAGAGTGGAGTGTACTTGCCGGCAGGGGGAAGATTTCCCTTATTTCTCAGACCTGAGTGCCAGGGCAAATATATCGAGTGCCTCAAGCCGGTCTTTATCAGGAACTCAAACCTGTTCTGTCCTCAGTGAGGCGCAGGCGTGTGGCCATGGCTTCTTATCTGTGTTTCATGCCTGGACCTTTCCTTGAGCAATCCTGCTGTTTTAGCTGTTAGATTTTATAATGTTTTCTTTTGAGAATATGAATGAAATTTCCATTGTTGCCAGTGTGTTCTGTGTCAGTGAGAATATCTGCTTGTTTCTCTCAGTGTACTAGAGACAGTGCTTATGTGTGTGTGTCTGTGTGTATGTTCACATGTATGCATGCATATGTCTGCGTGTATGTATATATATACATGCATATGTGTGACTATATGTGTATAAGTGTATGCATGTGTGTACTTTAAGCGAGAGAGCAGGTTGATATGATGTTGAATGCTCTGCCTGAGATGAAGCCACTTGGTGAAGGATGGAAGACGCTGTGCATAAAACCTGCTAGGAGACCTGTGATGTGTGCCGTGGGCGAGTGTGACTGCCAGCAGTTTCCTGGCCTCAAGGAAGTTTGAGTCAAAACGACACATGGCAAAATCCACATCCCCTACCTCATCAACTTAATCACTTTGACGGAACAATGATGAGGGTTGGCTACTGTGATGCACATGTTTTCAACTTGTCAGAAGTTCTCTCAGTGCAGTGTCAGCATTGCCAGACACAGAAATCCACCCATCGATCCCAGTGGTCTCAGATCCCACTACTTAAAGCCTTCTCCTCTCCTCTTTAAAATTACAAATTGTCCATGTAGCAGTTTTGTCCAGCACGTCTGCTTGACTCAGCCAAGCAGTTTCGCTTCAAGTTACGTATATGCAGTCAGTAGGTATATATACTTTTTTAATGTTCTGAAAATGGCATTGTGAAATGTGTTGTTTGAGGTAGAAGCATGAGTGACTGCAGCACCAAACTCTTGGTCTGTCCTGCCAGAACAATGGAACTGGCATGAAAAAGTTTTGCGTGGTTTACTGTAGAGAGTTGAGAGTTGAATGATGATGGTGTCTGTAGTTTCTCTCATGAATCCAGTTTCCTGTGGTTTACTCTAGAGTTGTAGTAATTCAATAGTTTCTTCAATAAGTCTGGCCACTGGTAGTTGATAGTGTAGAAATACGAGGATGAGCCTGGTTGTTCTGTTGGTGAAGACCAGGGAGAGATCATGGCCGTGCACGTCACACTGGCTGAGTAACAAATGCTGCAGCTGTTTCTACTGATTTATTGCAGGCCACACAGTGAAGTTTTCTCAGTGAACGAATCTGCTTCAGTAACTGCTCAAGTCTCTCGTAGTAAGTTGAGGAAACTTGAGGAGGAGAAATTCTTGGAAAAAAATTAATTTTAAGCAGTAGAAAACAGTACTATGAAATAAACAGCAGTGGGTTTAGTTTTGTTTCCTTTCTAGACCAGTGATTGTGTCGGTGTTCAGCATTTCATCAATCTTTTCTTGGCCAGCTTTCCATTTTCCTTAAAGTTGGTCCATCATTGTGCTCTATGACTTTCACTAGAGCTTCTCTACATCTCTGAGGTCGATTATTTTTTTAGACCCTCTAAGCTGTTCTAGATATAAAGAAAAAAGAAAAAAGAGGGAGTATTTAAATTGTAATTAGCAGAGTTTGTGGTGATGTCTGTTCCCTTGTTCTTGGATGGCCCCATGTGCTTGTGGGCATTAGAGAAAAAACACTTGGTAGCTGATACTGGGACAAAATTTTTATACATGTAATGTATTTTAGATTGTTCTATTTTTTATAGAGATGTCAATGCTTTTTTAATTTTTTGCAAATTGTATAAATTTTGTTAGAAAAGAGGAAAAGAAAACATTTGTATTTACTTCAATGAGCAATTTTCAGTTTTCTTGAGCACATGCAAAGATTTTTGCTGTGCAAGCATGCACACGGTCATAATGACAGGCCAGTTCTGGCTGAGAGAACAGCAAGGGAGCTCGTGTGAGAAATCTAAACTGTGACATATTGCACTTGTAGCGCTGTAACATGACTGGAAAAACAAACTTCTCATGCTTGGCCAGAGTGGAATTTGTTATTTCTTCTTTTCTATTCAGGTCAACTTATATTCACCAAGTGTCTGGAATGGAAAGCTTGGCTCTGACATTCTGCGGCTGAGATTAAACATGATTGTAGAATGCAATAAAGAGCTTTGCTTTTAATAAAACACTTTGTAGCTGCCACCACTGGCTTGATGTAGCATGAGTGACTTGAGGTGCCAAGTCTATCAAGAGAACTAAAAATGTTGACTCACATAGAACAAAACATTAGCCATCATGGTCAAGCAATGCTTACCGTGGCTCACTAGCACACGTCAGGGTCAAAAGTTTTTGTAGCATCGTTTTACATATTTGGTGTAGCTAGAAATAAAAGATTATTTGAGAAACTTATTACACAGGTGTGTTTCCAGTTGAAAAACTCAATAATGGTCCTTATAGCTTTAGTGCACTGTAGAGATGTCAAAATGATTTGTGTCTTGTGGAATAATTGGTGTTGCTTAACCATAGAGGACCAGTGTAGTTCTCAATGAAGGTAGTACTGCTTCATGTGCAGTTAAGAGACTTTATAGCCAACTCCATGTATGCCTTGTAGCTATTACTATAAGAAAACAAGCTCATTTTGCTGACAGGCATAGGACATTTAGAAATGAATTAATCTCTGTGTCCAGCATAATGAAGAGGATCTTGTCTTTCTGTTGTAAGCGAAGTCAATTTTACCAAATGGGAATAGAGAAAGTGAAGAGGAGAGTAATTTAATTTGCTCTCTATATGTGTGGTGCTTGTACCGATTACCATTACAGGAAAGTTTTAATGTCTCTGAACCAATGTGTGAAAATCAATGTCAGTTCTGTGGAGCAGACTGAGCATTTCTAATGTTTGAACTCTGTGATTGTTGTCTCATTCTTGTGGTGGGCTGATGAACATGTGAAAATTGCATGCCTTTTTTTAAAAGTACAACTGGAAAACCTCAAATTGGTTGGTCATTCTAGACCTGTGGTAAGACGTGTGTGATGGAACTCCAGTATCTGTGTTAGAACTACATCCAGGCCAGTTTCTTCCTCAACTGATTGGGAACGGAGGCAAAGAGGCCATGAAGTCCATGTGGCATTAGTGGGTGCAGCATCCTCACATATCCACCTCCCTTTTTAAACACACACACACACAGAATAGAGCAAAACAAAACAATAGAACCCAACAAATTTAATTTGTTAGATAAAATTACTGGTGGTTTCTCAGAGGGGTGGATAAAAAAAAATTTACAAATAAAGGGGCAATTTCCCGTTTATGCCACCACCAGCAATTTGAATGTAGTGCTTTGATTACTTTAAATCAAAATCATGAAAGTGTAATACAAGGGGTAAAGCATTATTAATGTTCTATTGTGGCCAGGGACTAACAACGGTGACCCACACAGCCCCTGGGTCAGCCAGATCTAGCTGTGGGTGACAATTTGTAAAAGATGTGGAAATATCAGCAATTCACTTACCACTGACGTTGAGGTTTTTGTAGAACACAATCAGTTCATCTCACATGCTTTCCTCAGTCAACTCAACATGTAACGCAGTGACTATTGTATGCTTGGGTCCTTGACTCGAACCAAATGTTCCTATGCTCCAGAAATATTTAGATCATCTGTACTCCTCTCAAAATGTTGTCAATGTTCTTGAGGAAACATCTTTTCCGCTGTAATAATGAGCCATTTCAAGTCAATAAAGAGGAAAAATCCTATATTTGCAGTTCCATGTTTTTGTTTTGACTCTCCCCTGTCAGTTCTCACAGAGGAGTGATTGGCAAACAGCCTGACTTGGTCAACCCTCATGGTTTTTGTTGTGCATTCTGTTCTGCTTTGCCAAGTTAAGTTTTAACAATGAGATCAGATCAGTGCACAGAACAGTGAGATGTTCCTCTTTAACTTGATCCGGTCTGTTTGTTCAGCTTTCAGAAGAAATGCTCTTTTGTGTTGGTAGGTAAATATTTTGGTAATACGGCATGTGAACAACTTGTATAGACATTTAGAAAGTTTTAAACTAAAAGACAGGGCATGCACCTACAGTTTGTGAAAGAGGAAAAGTACAATGGTGCAGAGTTTCTCATTGACATCTCAGAAGTCTCAGCTGACCAGTTAAACTCAGAAAACATGGCACAAATATTTAATGAGGTCTTAGCACTGGCTTTATTTGAGAGGGATGGCACGTTTAAATCCTTACTCGTTCATCAGTGTTCCCTGGAGTCTTTGTCTCAAAATCTATCCTGTTGTTGAAAGATACCCAGTGTGGTTCTTGTGATGAGATTGGCTGGCAGGTTAAGGCTACAGCTCCGCACTCACCCAGTGTGGTTCTGACATGTTTCATCAACAAGAGAGCAATGTCTGCTACACAGAGGGGCAAGTGTGAGCACAGCAAAGCAAGACAAAGACATCGAGAGTAGCGATGAGCAACACTGGCTTTAAATTATTGTCCTCGACATAAATAACAAGTTAACTCGGAAAAATGGAGGGATGGTTGGGATAATACATCATGCATTGTTTAGATGTACAAGTTTGTTGAAGGGTATTATTGTGTATTTGATCAAAATGAAATCCAGATTTCTTTTGAAAATCAAATTACAATTCCTTGTACAATTTCTAGGTCTCCCAATTGCGGCTTGATAAAAATATTTGTTTATTGATATCCAAAGATTTATAGTGAAAAGTCAATGCACTACAAACTACACAAAGTGTTCTCTTTGAGTAAACGCTGTTGTGGTAGTAGGGACAGCATGAAAAGGCTTGCAATGGAAAGTTGGCCACTGCTGTGTTTAATTTTATTAATTCTAGTTTGAAAAAAACATAAGTGGGCTGACCAAGAGGAGATTGCGTCACTACTTGTTGCAACAGAAAGTTGGAATACACTACTTCCAACAAGAGCGATAATTCATAAAGTGTTCATTTTATCCCATTCCTAGTGACATGAGTTTTTAGGTTTTATTGCAACTTTTCCTTTACTTGTGCTTGTACAGTTTTAAAAAACGCTTTCAAAGTTCATGTGTGCTGACTTGTAAAGTTTGTGTAAATACTTGAAGACCTATAGATGACCATGTGTGGGAGGTTTTATACAAATTCTAACACTCGCTCGAGGCCAGTGGGTAAATGACCTTGATGAAGTTTATGTGGATGTTCAATATCAGGGCATTTCCACCTGTGTTGAGAGTGAGGTTTGTAGGGCCATGTAGAATAGGTTGTACATTCTATATATGCAATCATTGACATGTTCACTCAGTTGCTCACAGTTATGCATTTCATTTTATTTTCCTATTGTTGTTTCTGTTATCAAGTTTTTCCGATGTTTCCACTTGGTTTCTTCAAAGTTTTGTTGAGTACAGAACAAGGTTTGGACCGTTGGGGCCGCGAGTTGCTACCTCACGGTTCTCTCCAAACATATCAGACATATGCTGGCAGTTTGTTTCAACAAGGTGTATGCGAGAGAGTATGAACTTTCTTTGCCCCCACAGTTTGATTGGTTTATATGTAGTTATCTAAAAATTCAACTGTGGGTATGATTGTGTGTGTCTTTGTGATTGGACCAGCTGCTTATAAATTGATTATAGTGCATTACATGACTCTAAGATCCAATTGCATATTTAGCCAGTTATTAGAAAGTCAGAGAGCAATGAATGAAGTGTCACGGCCAAGTTTTCTTTCATTATTTTACATAGTATAGGATCTAGATAGACAGTTTTGTCTTTGAAAGATTTAATTGCTCGAATTCAGTTCAAAGTCCAAAAGAGTCAAGAAAGCTATGGGAATAAATCTTGGACTGGACAGACAATTCCAGGTCACAAAGCTGATCCTACAAAGTCAAAAGGAAAGTAAAAATCAAAGTTGTTGAGAGAGCAGGGAGGTTCTGAGGGCTCTCTAAGTGAATGAAATGTACGCTAGTTTCTTTCCTATAGTTACTGTTTAAGATCTGCTAGTTTTAATAGTACTAAGCAAGCCAGGCATTTTTTTTTGTCAAGTCCACTTTAGTTAATTCTTAACGCAATTGCCTGCTGACAGTCAGAAATCCAGGAGCTTCAAAATCACTTGGTGCGGAGTGTAGCTGAAAGTGAATGCTGAGTTGTCCATATACAGAAAAATGAACATACTATCTATCTATATATATATATATTATATGCAAAAGCAGCAGCTGTGTACACTACTCATACATAATTTTGTTCCGAGGGACTGCATGTTTGTCCGGATGAATCCTGTTTTTTTGTGCCTATGTAGATGTGTCCTGAGAATTTTGCCTCTTTGATTGTGTGGAAAAGTGCTCATTAAGATATCTTTAATTCTAATCCATCCCCACAAAATACTCAAAAGGTGAACAATGTTCTTGCCATTCCACTGGAGTTTGGGCAGTCACTTGCTTAATGTAGTGGTAACAACATGTGGGCTTATGAAGTGTCAAAACTTATCTTGGTGTTCAGACAGGTCTATCCAAAATATTTGGCAAAGATATGAATGCTACCGCATCATTTCTTCTCAACCTCTTGAGTTCATATTGATTTGGTTTGTCCTACTGGGCATTGCAGAAAAAGATCTTGTTAGCCTACTTTTAAATTTTTCCAGCAGTTTCCAGAAATTTTATCCATGCTAGGCCATCATTTTCTTGCTCTTACATGCATACATGCAGGTCAGTGTAAATGGACAGTACCCGGTACACGTACTAGTTTCTGCTGATTACAGTACAATTTTGCATAAAATGTATTTCTATTAAAACATTACGTTTGTACTTGCAGGCTGAAATTTAAATTGTCCGACGTATCACGTGAGAGAGCGTCAGTGGCGATCTTGACAGGCATTATACTATACATATAATATATAGTTGGGTATTAGAAGGACCTGCACCCACTCAAGAGGCCTTACCAGGTAAACCGCCAGCACAAATTAATGATTATAAAACTGAACAGCTTGAAATACATGTAGCTCATTCAGGAACTCCTACTAGTCACGCAGGCTCTCTCCTCTCCCACTTTAAACTACATGTATAGGGAAAGGGAAATAAAAGATACACATGCACTTACCATCCATCAACTGAATAGCAGGTTCATCCAACAGTATAGCTTAAAGCATGAGGTTGCGACATCAGTGGTGCATTTTCGTAGAACTAGAAAGGTTCATTTTTTCTGTCACAATCATGTCTTTTTAAAAACAGTGTTTGTCGAGGTTTGTCTTGAATTGACAGAAGCAAATGTCAGTCCACCCCAGTGAATTTAGGCGAATTGTCCAGTGTAAAAGAGAGTTGAATCCAGAGCCATCAGTGCGTGTAGAGTCTAGATGTAAAAGGAAAGTTTTTTGTTCATCTCTCTTACTTGTGTCCTCAGTCCAGCTGGGAAACACTTCATGCCAAGGGGAGACCAGTTCCAAGATTATTTATGTATCTTCAGCTGAGCAGAATTTGTTCTCCTGTCTCCTCCTGGCCTCGTTCCCAGCACCGATGTATGCACTGTGATGGCTGAGCTCTTACGGCTCAACTGGCACAAACTATTTATAAATAAAGTTGTACTATTTTTTATCAAAGAATCTGACTATATTATTATTATTATTATTATTATCATCATCCCAATACAATAAATATGCATCAAATTGTTCAGTGTGCACTTTGGTATACTTTTAGTAACTTGCATTTGACTCCGTTGATGATGATAATGTTATAATGGGAGAATTTGTTGAAGTTTCTTGCATCTTGCATTTAATGTGTTGGTTCTGTACTTGCTTCATGATGATGTCCTGATCTTGTTCCTCTGGCCCTGGGCGTGGGCTCTCTCTCTCTGCCCAGACAATTTCTTATTGCTTTGAAGGATATTTATGCCTTTATGAAACTGTGCCCTTGTGTTATTGTGATAAGGAACTTCCTCATCATTAAATGTTACCTGTGCACATTTGTCGGAGTTTGTTTATTTATTTTCATGAGCTGAATTTTCCACAATGAACTGTACCATGCATGTGGTTGGTGGGCGCTCTGACGTGGTCGGCTCCTTCTTTCACAATGACGCTATTGCATGGGTGTTACCAAGTAAAAGTTCAGAATAATGGAGTCAGACTCTGAAATAAATTGAATACTGAAAGATGCTTAACTGTAAATATTGTAAAAAAAAAATTTCACATAACCTTCTTTGATTAAAACATAAGACATGAAATTAATCTTTTTCCTATTGCTGAAATGTGCGACTACAGAAAACCATTTGGATTGCCATCACTGATATATAGATTTCCGTCGTGTTACGGACGAATAACACCCATGCACTATTGTCCTAATATGTATTTCCTGGCTCTGAAATGACCTTACAGTGTTGATGGGGCTGTAAAACCTCTACAAAACAAGCCAACAAGCACTACCGGTATACCACCATTGGCTGAACTGATGTTTGCATCAATGGGCATCCTCAGAATTTATCTTGGATTTATTTTACTTTCTCCATTAATCGCTGAAAGAAAAAAAATCTGAAGAGGGAAGAACATCTTTTTATCAGTAATTCTTAATCTTTAAGATTTAACCCCACTAAACCTCTCAGCCTCCTGTGTGCATTCACTGAATGTTTCGTACTTGGAGCATAAGTCATAAAATATAACACTGGCTTCTACAGCGTACATGTCTTGGCACCTGCCGAACTCTTTGAGACAATCATCACACCCTGGGGTTCAATTAAACTCAACTTCTCTAAAGTGCATTATATTTCCAAGTACAAGTCTATTGGGGACAAGCATTATTTTTACCTTAAATTATATCAGTTCTGGTTTGCTTTGGTTTGGCTTTTGCTTAAGGTCTCTTGCAACACTTCAGGCCATTAAAGAGACAAGCTGTTTCAATCCTGCCTGTCATTACTGCCAGTGCCAACCCATGCTGAGAGGGACACTATCCCAGCAGAAAAATGGAGACATTACTCAATCAAACAAAGTGCCCCATACCTGCTTTGTGTTCACATTACATCCTCTGCATGGAAGGCGAGGAGCCTAACCTTTACACCTCAAACAGTGGTCAAAGTTCTGGAATTTCTGTCTATGATATATAACACTTTTCACTATGTATGCACAACACAGATTCAAGTCCAATGTGGGAAAGAGTGGAGAGTCTCACAAGTTTTCCTGAGTACAGGCATGATTTTTATTATTTGGGTGTGTGAAAATCCAAAGACCTTCCCGACAATTGCATTATTATGGTGCAGTTGACTACGGATGGGTTGATGCAGTCATTGTCAAGGGAATGAAAAACTCATTAAAATACCAGTAATCCGTTTTTATTAATAAAGAAGATGATGGGGTGGACTCGAGTGAGTTCAACACCATGGAGTCCACTGTACAGGTATTTAATTTTTTTGGTTTGTAAGTTTACATCTGGTAATTTAGGAAACTGGCTACTTCAACCCTGTTTGTCACCACTAGTGTCAGGGCCAACCCAGGCTGAGAGAGACACAGACATAGCAGAAAGAAGCAGATGCTCGTCCTCACTTAGGAATCGAACTCGGGTTATAGAAGGCAAAGAGCCAACCTGTTTATGTATTATACCACAGACACCAGTGCTGTATATATTTACTGCACAAATTTCTGGCCAAGATGCCAAAGCTCAGGGTTTTTCCCTTCAGCCAACCTTGTCCTTTACTCACTTCACGTTGCTGATCCCCGGACTGCTGGACAAGCTGCTAATATGCCAACCTTGTCCATCCAAAGAGGAGATCGAGATTTCTTTAGCCTGTCTCCATTTGTCTGCTGAATTGCAGTGATACATGTATCTTTCAAGTTGAGGTGGCCCCAACAGGCAAGGCCAAAGAGAACTGCCTTTTAAATGATCTTACAGTAGTATTTTTTCACGGTCTTTTGCCTACTGATTGACCCCTTGTTGAGTAATGTACATGTATGTATGTGCATTCACCGAACCCTTTATAACTTTATAACTTGTGTACATACATGTATGAAATCGCAAATGTTTATCTTAATCAGACTCACCAAAGCCCTTGGGTTTGATCAGACCTAGGATAAGAACCACGGTCTTACAGTGTTGCCATTAAACTGTCAGGGACAACCTGGGCAGAGGAGAGAGACACAACATCCCAGCAGAGAGAGTAGGAGTAGGAGATCTTCGGAGAGAGACACAACATCCCAGCAGAGAGAGTAGAAGTAGATCTTCGGAGAGAGACACAACATCCCAGCAGAGAGAGTAGGAGTAGGAGATCTTCGGAGAGGGACACAACATGAGGGAGATCTTCTTTGGAGATGGACAAAACATCCCAGCAGAGACATGAAGATCTTCCTATGTGGGGATCCAACTCCAGTCCTCAGCATGATAGGGTATATTGTTTGATTGGTTAATAAAGAATTCACAGACCTAACGACACTCTAACGTCATTTCAGCGGCAGGACATTAAGACAATAGCAAAATAAAGTCAAAGGAGCGGACCACACCAGAGCGCCTGGCAAAGAAGCGAACAATTACACCAGACACACCAGTGACCAAAGTGTTATAACATATTTTTTATCTATACCATAACATTTGTAAAACAAAAAATATAGAACTGCTGTTAAGCTTATGTAATGGATTTTAATATATATTGCATGTCCTGTTATGATTATAAAGTACATATTTATATAAAAAACAATTTATGTAAAGTAATATCAACTAGAACAAAATAAATGTGTGGCAAGAGAAAGGTCTGCAATGTGTCTATAAAAGTCCCATACTATACTACAATGTATTTGGATCATATTTATGTCATGTTCTTCAATGCATCCTAATATAAGCAATCATTTCAAAATTAAAGTGAGAGGGCTACATGCCCTATGCACATCATTTTGGCCTTCAATAAAACGTACATGTACTTTTTAAATGTTAGTTTCTGTGACTGACTGTTCAAGTAATAAAAAATATTACGAGAATTAGGTAACGTGAGAAGAAGTACTGGAAAGTCAAATACATGTAGCCTTACCTAACAAAAAAATCAAAACTTTTTAACCACTTTTTACATCTACTACAATGTATTTGTAATGGAAAAATATGATTGCAATATAAATACATGTACACATGTAGATTGGTTTCATCCACGCCCAAACAGGCAACATCCTCTGCGAGTGTGATTCAACCTAGGGTATGTGGGCTCTGGACTGTTCACAAAATCTTTCAAAGCATACTGTTTGATTAAGGATTTACAGCACAATCAACACTATAAGGTCATTTTAGCAGCACGAGATTAAGACAATAGCAATTTCGAGAAACAAGTCAAAGGAACAGAGCTTACCCAAGCACCTGCAAGCTACCCACCGGGAATAGAGTATGCAAGAGTATCCACTTACCCAACGAATTATTCCACATTACCCTCTAGTAGTGGGATGCACGAAGCTAGTCTGCAGTATTTTCAACTAAGTGTTCCATTCCATAATCTGCAATACTCACAGTAGCTCACAAAATCACGTGCTGGCAGGGTGAGTTAAGTTGAAGATTACTCAGGTATCGAAATTATGCTTTTATGGAATGGAACATTTAGCTGAAAAAATGTCAGACAGGCATTGTGGATCTCACTCTAGGTGTTTTAGCATGTATGCAGTGTTCTGCCATTGCGCAAGTCACAGCACCCCCATCTCCCTTCTACACAGGAAGTTAATCAGTCCATGAAAAGTTTCTTATGCATCAATCAATTTGTCAAGGTCCTCACAATAGCCCATGCAAGCTAACGAAAAACACTTCAAAACAAAAGAATAATGTTTGTAAAGAAGAAATTTATTCACACTGTTGGGGATTGGGTTCTGGGAGTGGGCTACACATAGTAGGAGTCGTTTTGTATTAGAGCTATGAATTTAAACGGAGGAGACAGTAAGTAGAATCTTGATACAACAAACATTTCTTTGTGGTCATGTACATAAATATATTCACCCAGAATATCACATATTGCTGCCCAACCTGTACATCCCAATTTTTCCCACACATTCTTTAAGGTTACCATATTTAGTAATGTACACTAACTGGTATGCTTCATCTATGCAGAAAAATTAAAATTATGCACAACAAAGTCTTCGCCTTTGAAGTCACTGTAACACCAGACTGATGGAGTCCAACATCTGAGGCAAGTTGCCTCAAAGACAAGTTTGGGGTTGTGAAACCTGCACTAGGCAATTCCATCCACATTTGTACACATTTGTAGAATCTAAGACTACTATTGTATAAATAGCAAGTTATGACATCAAGAATCTCAATCCAGATAATTTGAAGTTTTTCAATGAAAGTAAAGGACAATGTACAGACTTCTTGCATGAAATATTTACGTATATGCTGTCCATGAGGAGAAATCAAAGGACATGATCATTAGACAAATTGTTTTACACAATCCCACAGTTTTTCTCATACTTTTTCCATGTCGTTCTAGTCTAAAAGATTAAAGCCTCATTTGTTCTGCACTCATAATAGATTCAAAATGGTTTAAAGCACTTGAGGTTGTACTGTTTACACAAGTGGATCACATGTTTCCTGGTCTGATCAATGTCCTTCCATCAAGAGGTTCAGTTGCTGCCATGTAGAGTAGACATCAGGGGTCAGCGTGTTACAAGCTGAGATGGGCAAGGTCACAGGAACTAGGGTAGGCTACCTAGCCTGACACAATAATGATGAACACAATTCAAGGTTTCCCAACAACACTGACATTGGCATAAATTACAAACTGATTGTAGGTAAACATAACAAAACTGTGAACCGGAAGAACTAGTTGAATAATTTTTTTTAAAATGGCACAACTGTGTAATATCATAGAACTTAGTCACCCATCACTTTTCTGAAGCTCACATTCAGAATTTGAAGGTAGTAAGAAAAGGAACCACAGCTTCTCTAAATGCCCTTTGTCTTGGTTTCTTCGAATAGATCTCCGTACCTCTCAAAATTATATCAGTAATAGTGACATCCAGGCAAAGGTAACAACCCACAACTTATGAAGCACAAGATATAACAGCCTCAACCTCTCACGCAGTCACATCTATATTGACACTAGGCAGAGCAGTCTCAGCACTGTTCTCATACGCCTAGGTGGTTGATAAAAAAAACTTCTTTTTTCCCTCATCGGTTAGAGACTTCCAGCAGTAGAACCCACAACATGGCTATTCACACAACACTAGGCTATAAAGTGGAGCCTCCTGGCCCATCCTCATCACTTACAAGTTACATCCAGTTGTTCAACAGTACAGTTTTGAAATCTGTTTAAAACATCACAAACGATAAACACCAGCAAATCAATAATTGAGTAAAATTTATGCCCAATAAACAATCTGATTTAAAGTGTATTTTCCCACATAAACTGCACTACTTGTGATGCACAGCCCACTCACTCCTCCAAAGTCAATGCAAAGTATCAAACAAAAGTAAACCTTTAATACAGCACAACTTTCTCAAGTTCTGCAAGCAACAAGTCTTTCAATGTACTGTAACACGATTCCACTTTAACCTTCAGAACAGAGTTGACAATAACACAAACAAGGATAAGGCCCAGTAATTTGAAATTCCTCTCGTATTGGAACATCTCACAATCCAAATGAAATTGTAAATTCACTTTAATTATTTTCTCATACATTTAACTTGAACTTTCAACAATACACAAGAACAACCAATACAATGAAATCCCATCCACATAGGTTAAGTTCTGACATTAGCTGGCGAGTTTCCTACAGTTACCGGTATTTCATCAAAGTATTACTCCACAGTTCCTTTTGTCAACGCCTGACACTTCCAGTTCAGTCATTCTTTACTACACTGCTTACATTAAAGATCCAACACTTTCCTTCACTTCTCCACTCATCTTAATACCAACTGATTGCAAAATTTAGCCCACCCCTAGGCTGTTAACTCATTCTTTCCAGCTCAACTAGCACAATCTCAAACTACAAATTAATTATTCAACGCAAAAGATTATATTAGCAGAAGACAATAATCGAGTGTACAGATATTATGCATGATTAACATTTGTAACTTACTGATTGACTAGGAATTGAAGATACCCATTGCAATTATCACTCAGGTTCAATGGAGCAAAAACTGTGCAGAGGTGCACTACAAAAAGTCCAAGACAAAATGGTTGATCCTTTTAAAGTAGGCTATGGGGACACAACAAGCCACAGAGAAACCAACAAAGCAATGTAATTCCAGCAAAAGCCCAGGTATGAACTAAAAGTTATTCCGCCAACCAGCTCACCATTTGTACTTCATTCTTGCAGCACACTTTCCACATTATTTGCCATCCGACTATAACAATTTGATTGTTTGGAGATAGCGACAGCTGACGCCCTCCTTAAATGTGACCCTACAAAAACCTTCATACTTTCACTCATCTACATAGCCCTGAATGGCATCCACAAATCAATCTACCATCACTTTTACATTAAATATCCATGACACAATACTGTTTTTTCATCAATATAAATTCCTTGCTTTCCTCATCAGTATATTTCATGTGTATATGTTGCACGATTCAAACTAACATTGACCACGGATAGAATGCTGAGCTCTGAATACAGTCCAACCTGCTAGGATGGAAATCTATCCAAGACATGACAAGACTTCTACATTTACGGTCAAAATAATTTCTTCCATAAAACATCTGTTCTGTTGAAAACAGAAACTTTCACAACATTGAAGCAGAAAGGAAAATTTGTTTGCTTCAGAGAGCTTTCATCTGTCCAAGTCGGAAGCCTTTTCAGGGCTGATTTGAAACAAAACCTGTTATGGTTACTTTTGGTTACCAGTTTTACGTCCCTTGCAACACTGTAAGGTCATTTAAGAGATGGGCTACTTCGACCTGCCTGTATCGGCCAACCCGGGCTGAGAGGGAAAAAATCTCAGCAGAAAAAACCTGTTATGAAGTTTGGTTCCCCTTGCTCTAACCTTTACACTGCACTGGAAGGCAGGGAGGGAAGATGGAGGGTTGAGGGAACAATATAGGTCAAAGACCAAATTTTTTCTGGCGTCCTTGCAGTTCCTTCTTGGACAGATTCGATTGTATACCCCAAAGCAAATGTTAAATGCATTGCTAATGCTGATACAACTTTTTTTCAAGTTCCTAAAAAAAATGTTTTTGAACACCATTTTACTCTTTAGATGGAATAAAAAAAAAAGTCAATTTTGTTCCGTCTTAGAAGTTTTTCTGATGCCATTATCGCCCACCGGCGACAGGCTCGCCAGGAGAAGGGCAGTCGTACACAAGAGTAGCCTTTTTCTTTCTGAGCTCAGACGCTCACGTCGCCTTGATATCCCAACACCTTATAGTTGACCTTCCTCTTCACTCGCCTTCCATCATTGCCAGGCTGACTCTCGCCTTGCTTGGACTTGCTCTCTGTTGCCTCTGACTGTACACAAGCAAAAACGAAAATGAATTACTCATTTGGCTAAACTATGTTTGTTGGTTTTTCATGGCACTATCCCTGTAGGGTATTTCAAAGACGGGTAGTAGACTAGAGCAACAGCAACATTCAAACTGAGGAAGACCACACAAGAGCTGGTACATGTACAGATACTTGTAGTCTCTAATTCTTCTGCCATTGTAACTCTTGTCTCTCTCTTTCTCCCTGTACCGGCGCTGGGGTGTAATGGTTAGGCTCTTTGCCTCTACATGGTCTACTTCCCTCCACATTTGCATCATAATCCAACTTTAACACAGCAACATTATAACACAAACTAAATAACATTTTACTGATAAGTTTTATTTATGAGAATAATCATTGTCCAGTCAAAAACCAGAGAAGTGACAGTGGAAAAAAAAAATTAAGCAGGGAAATTAAATGAACAAACACTTAAAAAATACTTCATGACAGGGACTGGAAGTAATAAAAAAAACAAAAAGAACAAAAAAAGACAAAGAAAGACAAAATAAAAAGTTGCATATAAGTACAGACAATCTAGATATCTTACAGAAAACCTGTACCATACTTCAATACAATTGAGAAGAAACGCCCAGCAACCCCAGAACAGCTTGTGAACATCAAAGGCTTCAACTTACCACTCTGGTCAAGACATGTCTTGGAATTTTGTCGTGTTCTGCCCATAGGTCTTCTCGTTTTGCCAGCAATTGGGAACCATCCTCAAACTCAATCTGTTGGCACAAAAAACTTCATGTGTAAACCACTGTCTGTCACCGAGAAACCAACACTGGCTACATCATCATCATCATGACATTTCAGCAACTGGACATACTTAACTTTTATAAACACCAAATTCTTTATCCCAAAACAGTTGAGACAGCACAGACTCTCGAGCATCTATGTTAAATGATGAATTGTAAAACTAGCCATGTCAATGTTTTGTACAGATTTCACAGCCCTTGCAAGGGACACACATTATTGCTCTATCCAGGTGAATTTTAAACAAATTAAGGCAAAAGTTTGATCAGATGGAAGCATGATTCTTGAACAATATGCTTTTGACAAGGGGTTCATTAATCAGTTCAATTTTTGGGGCATTTTTTGTCCAACCATTTTCATCACATTCAAATCAAAATTAGTGATAAGCACAGAAATATTTGTCCTTCAGACATAAAATGCATTTTTCAATGATAGTTTCATTGTGTGGTGGAAGGATCATTTTATTTTCACCTACTTTTCTATTATGGTTTACTAGTTATATAAACTTTGAAAGACAAAGAGCGCAATTTTTGCCAAAATATTTTCTGCTCTGAGATTCACAACTATTAAGAAATCACTTGAAATGTGTGTCAAAATGATAAAAACTTAAAATTATCTTTTTATTCAAAGCCATAAGTACTTTGTCCACCAGCACATTTATCACATTTGACATTAGGAAGAATAAATGCATTGAAATTAAACAAACTGACACAATCTTTTACATTCTATAGTCAAGTGCCTGACACCTACGTCAAGTGAGGAAAGTCTATACATAAAATGCCTTTCAAAAAGACTATGACAGGGTAGACATACTTACAGTATAGACATCTTGCTTGTTAACTCTTCGGAAAGTTGCCCCATAAAGATCCCCGTCTGTCCACCGGACTCGAACATGCTCCCCTTTCTGTGGTGGTCCATCACGCACGCAGTCTCTTTCCTGCAAAACACAAGCAGCTCATGAATATGCAAAAGAAATCTTATATGCTTATAAAGCCAGACTATTATCAACTTCTGCAAAACTGAACATTGGAGGGCTTTAGGACTGCACTACAGCACAAATTTCTAAAGACCACTGAGTGGCATCTCATGATCTACAGTTCAGAACTATCTCTAAACTATTAAAAAGTGTCAATTCTTCATCATTTATAAAGTAGCATTGGTGGCCTAGTGGTAAGGCTGACGGACTGTAACTGTGAGGTTGCAGGAATCCCAACTTGCGCCCGACGTGTCCTTGGGAAAGGTACCTTGCACAAATTTTCCGCACCACACCCAGGTGTCAATGGATATCCAACTTGGGACAGCAAAAGACCTTGTCAGTATGTTGAATTTCAGTGCGTGTAAAAATGCCTGTTGTTAATGAGCATATCGTCTATGTCTATTCTCTACACGTACAAGAGCCAAATTGGATCAAGTACCCTTTTTGGTCTGAAATAATCTCGAAAGTCTCCTGAAACCATACAGAAAAATTCCAAACAATCCCATGATAAATTTGTCGCGAAATAGTCATGTGATCTAATCTCACATGACAGATGCGGGACTTGGATCCTCTACTCGTGTTTCCAGCCCGCAGACTGACGGTCGACGGACGGATGACACAAACCATTTTTCGCAGGTTTCAAAAGATTATGCCATCAAATGGTAAGTTGTTGTTTTTTTCAAGCTGTGTGTATTTAGCTGTAGATATTAAAAGTAAGCTTTAAAGATGGTTTGTAGAGGTATTTTAGGTGCATGCACCTTAAGCACGGTATAAACAAAATCACAATACGATAGCCGGCATCGAGCATGAGGCGCTAACACGTTTACTGTAGCAAGGTGCAGCCCGCTGGTGGCTGGTGTGTGGCGCTTCCAAGATCAGCGTTTTAAAAGTTTTGTTTTTTTTTATTCTCAAAATTAACTCTCGTACACTCGCATGATTCGAGTCGGACATTGGCGATATTTTCTCCATCTTATTGAGTCTGCTAGGGGTAGTAATATCTATCTATATTGTAGTGAAAATTGTATCCCAATAGTTCTCAGTTTACTATGATTATATTGTCTTATTTTTGTTCTGTTCTTGGGCGCTGCACTGTGGCGACCAGCAATAGTGTGTGTAAATGCATAATAGAATGACGTTACCTATGTCCATACTTGTCATTACATGTATGTATTATCGTTTGCACGAATATGAATGAGGGGATAACTGAGGATGACTTTTCTTTCATTTTTTGTTCAGGCAAGTTATAAAGATCATAATGGCTACAGGTGTCCCAGCTCTGAGTCAGTTATCAATGGTGAGTAATGAACAAACCATGAAAAAACCATGACACCATATTGGAAAGCTGAGTAAGTTGCATGCAAGCGAATATGTTTTCAATTCCCCATCTAGAATTCATCTCTCACAGAGTTCTTCCTACAGTCTGTCCTGGTTGTATAGATGATACACCGCCTTACACTGACAATAGTAAAAAAAAAAATTGTTCCATAAGAAAACAAGCTCTGCCAACAAAAACAGTTTAGACCTTGACCTACCGCAATGTCCTCTGGCAGGAGATCCTCACTGTAGGAGCCATCATCAAAGTCCACCTCATACAGACAATTTCTCTCCACCTGAATGACCTTGGCCTTGTAGTACCGCGTATTCCTGTGTTTGGCCAACACAAAGTGGTTTATCTGGAGATCTTGCAGCTCCTCCTGTCTCTCCATGCGGTTCTGCGGTGTCAGGTGCTTCACACAGGATATGTAGATGGGAATAGGCCAGTCACTGATCTCAAACTTGACACCGGCTGCGTACGCACACGTGACATGAAATGCCTTGGTGCATCGACCCAGAGAGCACTGGACACACGCCGTTTGATGACTCACAGACTGGAGCTTGTGACTGCACAGGGAGCACCTCTGAAACAGAAAGACCGTGGTTCTGAATTCATGGCTTCTTTTGGTACGGAATTCATGCCTTCTTTTCTACGTGCTGAATAAATTCTGTTTCAAGCCTAAATGCATAACAAGTTTTGACACACTATGAAAACAAAGGCTGCCACTTCCATTTTGTGTCGAGTTTGTCAATTCATTTTTAAGTCATTGTGATATCTCTGAATCAGAATATGGACGAAAACTCTTTTCCAAATTCATAACTTACACTATTGTGTTAAATTTCTGCCAAATCGCTTGATTTCTAGGTGAAACACTCACCAGTTTATAACGCTCTGGAGTAATTTTCCCAATGTTAATTGGAGCTCTAGCGCGGACATTCTTGAAGTAAGCTTCTCCTATGGCAAGAGCACACACAATATGTGCCCATCGGCCATCTGTGGTGGGCTTCAGAGCACCTCCTCGAAGACAACAGAGAGCACAGAACTGAAACATAGAAGGTGAAAATTACATGTAATTCTTTTGTCAAATATTGTACTTGTTTCATTATCAGATAGTGACATATGGAAAGGAGAACAAATTGAGTGAAAACCTCCAGAGGCTAAGGGGTGATTTCTCTTCAAGCAAGTGAACTGATCAGTAGATTGTATTCAATGAGCACCCCTTGCATGTATTCTGTATTTTGTTAAATTAATTAGTGTCCACTACCAATCCTAAACCTGCAGTGACAAACAAGTCCCTAACTTAAGTTTCAATGGAGCTGGGTGTACATCCACCCGGGATTAACTACTGAGATAGACATGTGCAATGTTTGCTGTTTGTTGGTTTTGGTTTTAATATTATGCTTCTCGTCACACTGTTTAGTCATTTAAGAGTTGGGCTACTTCCACCCTGCCAGTCAGGGCCAATCTGGGCAGAAAGAGAGACAACATCCCACAGAGAGACAGAGATACTGGTCCAACATGGGAGTTTAAATCCTGTCCTCTGCATGATGGGCAAAAAGCCTAACCATTACACCACAGATGCTGGTTATGCAAAGTGTGTTTGATACTCATAATAACTAATTCCTAAAAAGAATTACATGATCCTGGGCCAATCTGGTCACAGCATTTCAAGATGTAAATGGACACCACCCAATCACATGAGGGTTAAGACAACACCCACTCTAATTAACTACACTATTTACAGGACAGTCTATGCAGTGTTCTATTTACCATAAAATCAATTAATACAGATCACAGACATTGTAAGGGAGGTCACATGGTGCATCCCTGGTTTGTATCAATCAATCATGAGTAAGATGAGGTGTATTTCTAATTACTTTCTGACACCAGCATGTAAAGTTTTGTTTTGTAAGAGCTCCTAAAAAGTAGTAATCATGTGAGAGAAATACCCGCAGAAACACAGCCAACAGTGCAGTCCTAGCCATGTACACTCACCATATTACTTGCCCTTTCATCCGAACTATCATCTGAACTGCAAGCTGAGCACAGCCAGGATGATGGGGACACAGGCCTCAGTTCACCGTAACAACCTGCAAGGTGCGTAGGAAGCAATCAGAGAATCATGAGAAAGCGATGTCAAGTTTCTTGGAACAGTTGGAGGTTTTACAGCACACCCAACATTATAAGGTTATATCGGTGCCATAAAGTAGATTTAACAATAGCAATACAAAGATTATTTAAAAATAGTTGTTAATAGAGCATCTTTGGCTGATTTAGCAACACAGAGAAAAAAGTGAAAGGAGAAAACCACACAATAGAACCTGCCAACCCCTTGCAATATCAAGGATGCCACTATAATTATTTTTTTTTGGGGGGGGGGGGGGGGGGGGGGGGG
>JAUKPP010310524.1:0-18950 GCA_032273245.1 Phyllaplysia taylori
AAGAATTTACCATTCTAATTTTCTTTTCTTTTCTATATAACTTTATAAATATCAAGTTTTCTGGTGGCCTATGCATGGAACTTTTACAAAAAATTCTTTTTTACTTTTTTTTTCTGTGCTTATTTTTGTTTTCTACCAAGGTAGTATTTTTGGGGGCAAATTTTATATGCTGATTGTGACGATTTGCCGCAAATTTAACCACAATTTGTGTCGTTTTGCCGCAAATTTTGTGGCAAATTTTTGAAAAATTAGCTGCAAATTGTGGCAAATTTCGGCTCAAACAATGGCAAAAAACACAGACCACAGCTGACATTGACAACAACTTTGAAATTTCTGGCTTCCATTTTAAGTTTTTTTTTTTTTTTTTTACCAAATAATGGCATATTGACCATCAATAATTGATTTGCTATTTGTTACACATATCTTGTCATAAAGATCAGAGAGCTGACCATTATGTTTGGTAAAGAATTTAGCGTTTAGAAATTAGAATATATCAACTTCGCATGCTAGATGTATTCTGGTATGGCTTTTGAAAGATACTTTTGTTTGTGGTGCAATATTGTGATGGATTGATTGTAGTGCATGTGCTTGGATGGAGGACTACTTTGTGTATCACATTGTTTAGAATGCTTTATATTTTTAGCACACAATACATTATGTTATTTTTATTTTTTCAGCCTTGTGATCAAATCACCTGAAGGAATCCAAGTGCTGTCTATTGTGACTGGACAACCCAAAACTGTGTACCGTCTCCCAGCAGACAAGTCTCTGTATCTGGATGTTGACGGGGATGGCCATGTGGAGAAGATTGTGTGGGACATGGGATCAGTAAGATGGAATACTCATATCATGTGTTTTGTGAATTCATTGCTATCTTCTCTTGTCTCGATGTTTATATGAGGTGAATGTGGGACACAGGCATTCCTTTTGAGTCATTTTCAGTCTTATGTTTGCCTCTCAAAATTGGATAAGACAGCCACTGGTTTCATGATTTCAAGAAAATATAAACTGTGTGATAATTTTGCAAGCAGTATTTGGGTGTGAGGTACCAGGCATAGATTGAATAGCACAATACGCCTGCTTTTAAGTGAGGACTATGCACCAAATAGAGATACAACTGAATATTATTTCTTTACATCCAGATAGAACTATCCTATAAGACACTTCGTTGCTAAGTGACGGTAGCAAGACAAAGGGAAATAAAATTGCACATAGCAAATTTGCACAGTAAGTCAAGGTATGATGTTAGCTACAGAAAGCCATAAAATTTATTCAATGAGCAAATTTCTTATTTATGTTAACTAAAACAATACAATTGTTATTGTCCCCCATCAGCACTATTCCCCTTGTTTCCTGGACATCTGGCGTATGGAGCCTGTACAAGAGCAGATAGAGCAGATCCCTGTCTGCACCTCAAAGCGCCTCTTTTGGACACGCTCATGGAGTCTGGAGGAAGATGTGTACAAGAAAATCCCACCAAAGGTTATAAAGAGGTAATGCTTAGAGAGAATCAAGCAATGTTATCTGATATGATCAGTGTTCTTTTACTGTTGTTGGCATGGCACTCTGCTCAGAAGGTTACGTTTGCTCTTCGGATAGTAATTTAAAAAATAGTGACTTCAGTGTATTACTATTCTAAAGGTAATTTGGTTTTAAATTTGACTTTTAGAATGTCAGGAAATGGCAAGTTTTGCTATTATAACTTAGGGCAAATTGTATATCGTACTCTCTTTTTTAATCACATAGCAGTAGACTTTTCAATTTGTTACCCCATGGCACACAGATTCCTAGAGGAACTAGTGGTGAATCACATTCTCTTGATTTTACTTATAAGATCTTTTCTTAGAAAGCTGAAGCTGTTTTAGAGAAATTTGTGCTATTCATGGGATGGTACTGTAAAACCCATAGAACCTTTTGATGAGTAGAAATATATGCTGTAGATTAAAAGTATGAATATCTTTAAAAATTGTTTTTTTTATAACTGCATTATCTTTTTTTCTTTTATTAGCGTTAGTCATGTTTAGCACACATGTACATTGGATACACACTTATTTTCTTTCTTTGTATTTCAGTATTGCCAGGAAAACTGGAATTTTGAGGCATTTCTTGGGACACAACTTGTTTCAAGACAATTCTTATGATGTCATCATATTTGGAGGCTTAGGAAAAGTCAGCTCTGTTGGAATAGATGGAAACATTCATTGGCAGGTTGGTATTTGGTGACTTATCTATTCATTTGATGCAGACAGCTGCGTACAGGTTACAATCTGCAAAGCACCATTTGGTCATGTTTACATGAGACACAAAATATTGAAGAAAGTGAAAAGAAATTGAATGACTCCTGTAAAATCAAAAGGAATGTATTGAGAGGTACAAGATTGATTTGGAAATGGACAAGCTACAGATCCATGAAACAAAATTAGCTAAGATAAAAGGATGAAGGGCCAGCTCTACATTTTCTTGATTCACAAGAGATGTTTGCAGAAATTTAAGGTAAGGAAAGGATCTGTGTAAAAGGCACCATTACATAGAAGAAGTGTGAGTAAGTTAACTTATATGTGGTAAATCATACAATATCTCTTTTTATAGACTCTGACAGAATCTCGATGGGGTGACCTGTCCTTGAACATGAGGCGTTCAGGGGGTCGACCAGTGCCAGATGACATCAAAGAGGAATTTTTATTGTCATTTGAACCAAGTCGCATCCTCATGCCCCTTGAAGTGTCTGGACCAAAGGTTTGTTGCTTTTTGTCTGCTCTGCATGTAGAGTTATTAGCCTTACTTGAACTTTAAATGATTTGTTCACGTTCCATGTCCTGTTCATTTACCAATATTTAAAGAATACTTTGATTTATTGTTGCTTTCTGTCAGGTATTTTTAAGACAGTCGGTCTTTAAATGGTCTATATATAAGACCTATAGAGTCATAGGGGTGGAGAGCCTGTGTATAGAGGCCTTAATACTGTACAGGTGCAGTGCAATCTCAAGATCTCTCCTGACCAGGAGCTGCAAAGCCCAGTGCTGTCATTGAGTGACGAGATATCACTCAGTATTGGTACAAAATTTTAACTCAGTAGGCCCTACAACACTGACTGCTAAAAAGCACACTCTGATTTTACTGTTAGTCTGGACAATACTTCTATTCTGCCCACCATGTGCATACCCTGTTGTTAGCAGTGTAAGATGGGATACGAAAAGATACCAATTATTTAAAGATTTAATGTCCAGTTACTGGCACATTAACTTGGTGTTTCATACAAATCATAGACCATGGATATTGCGAAAGTCATCTTTACAATCTCATTCCTGCTCTGGTGTGTTCTTTACATTAAATGTATTACAAATGTCCCAGTCTATTTCCTAGTGCTTAAATAGCCTTACAGGATGAATAATACTGTAGAAACTCAACAATGTGAATTAATAAAGGGATTTAATGTTAGTCAGTTGTGATTGTCATGTGTAAAACATACCTGTGCTTGATATTGAAGTGATTTTAATGTATTTAGGTGGCTGTGGCATTGACTGGTTGGAATATGATTTCTGTGGTGGACCTGGTGGAGGGTACAATCCTGGCCCAGCACTCTATACCTGCACCATCCACTGGCCCATTGGTTTATGGCGACTTTGACAATGATGGACTGATGGATCTCATTTTGACATGCAAAAAAGGGTAAGTTGGCCACAATACAATTTACCTTTTGAAGTAATGGAAACATTGCTAATCACCTAAGATTAACCTTTCTTAAGATTAGAAAATATGAAAAAAGACTTCAAATGGATGAAAATTTTGTCTCTTCTCTGCCTTTCAATTTTTGTGTTAAGCAATGGCCTCTTGAAAATGAAAAAGTTGTTGATACAAGATTAATTCGTGAACAAAAAGACCAGTTGTTCCTTCTTTTGCTTGAACTTGAAAGATGGCAGCAAATATTTGTCCAGCAATATAGTCTGTGTTGGATAAAACAAGATAAAGCAAGGCGGCACATCGTGATTAATAAGACAAAGTAACATTGGTATGGGGTTTTTTTTTCTTACTTTCTCTTTCTTATCCTAGTTTGTTCAATGCCACACCCTTCTAATTGAAAAACAGCACTGGCGTGGTCCAAATGAGAAGCTGTTACTTTTACTCTTTCCAGCCTTAGGTCTAGAGCCAAGTCAAGGATATCAGATAATTAGAATCAAATAACTATTCTCAGAATATTCATTCCTTCTCGCTTCAACATACAATAATTTGAATACAATCAGTTGTTCATGTCATCGGTATTGTCATGAGACCATCTCCCCCCCCTCCCCCCTTAGTTTTGTCTGAAAAGCTTATTAATTTCTTAGGTGACTTCTTTGATACAGTTACAATCTGAAATGAAAAAAAAATTAGAAGGAAGCCAGCAAACAGGCTTTTCCATGCCTATTGAATTCTTTTATGTATGAAAATTCCTAAAACTAAGTTGCTGTTTTCTTTTCATCTCGCACATATGTAGGGTCAATTGAGTTAAAACATTAAAATAATTAGAATGGCTTGTAGTGGAAAATATGAAGGTATAGAGATAGCACTTTATCTAATGTCAAATTCCATACTTTTCATAAAATACAACATTTGAGTGTACCCGGTATCTTTTTTTAGAGGTCACTGCATTTGAGAGTTCTGAAGTGTTTCATCTCATCTCTCCAGGTACATTGGCTTCTCCCTGAAGCTGCAGCACAACTATGAACTGACTGTGCTGTACACGGTGCTTGTCTTCCTCATCATCATTCTGTTCTCGTGGCTCATCTCCACCGTGTCACAGTCAGACAGTGATAGCGAGAAAGACGATGATGATGATGATGAAAATGAAGAGATGTTAGGAGGAGATGACAGCATTGCAATAACTGCTGAATCAATACTATCACAACAACAATAAATTTTTCTTACATGGGTTCATTTGAATCAAAACAACTAAGTAAAGAAAGAAGAAGAAAGAAAAGAAAAGTCATCTTTATTTGTCCCCGAGGGAGAAACAATTACCTTCCATGAAATTAATTACCAGAATTTTAAAGCCTTGTAAGTTATAACATCCTTGAAATGTAGGTCACAAACTGAATATTATTTTGACTTATTTGATTTTAAACCACTTATGTGACTATCAGTAATTTGGTTCCTCACCTAAGACTTGAACTTGTTTTTCATCAAAAGAAGCGAAATGTTGCCTTTGATATCTGTAATTGATTTGGTCAATTACCGAAGTGAGTTCGGATTTCATCAATGTGAGAAGAAATGTTTCATAATGGTAGAAGAGGGAGAGATAGAGCTCTAAGAGAAAGAGAATGAAAGAGAAAGTGAAAGTGAGAGACGGGCAGAGAGATGGATGGACAGACAGACAGTGTGCTTGCAAGTTCCTTTGAAAAGTATAGAAAAGGGAAAAGGGGTCATGCATGTTAAACCAACCATTAACATGTTTTTACATGACCGTATGTGAGAGAGAAAATTATTTATATGCATTCCTTCGTGTGATCCATTATTATTTATTACATTTGTGTGTAAATGTAAAAAGTGATTGAAAATAATGAAAAGAGAAAGTTCTGACATTTGCAAGTGTTGATTGATGGTTTAATGTTTTTATGTACGTAGGCCTACATCTGTGTGACTGAGGTGTGACTCTGTAATCTGTGGATGTTGGCAGAGTGAATGAACCTTTCTGTTCCTTGGTCAATATGTTTTGAGTGCAGTCTGTTCATTTGTTACATTCTTACGCTATGTAATAAATAACCTTTTTTATATACAAGAAACGATATTCTTTTTTTTTTCAACTTCAGTGTTTGTATTGTAATGGAAAAACTCTTCGCCTTTTATGCAGAATGCCTGAGTTCAATCCCACGATCTCGTGTTTCTGCTGGGATTCATCCCTCGCAGCTCAAGTTGACCCTGACAGGCGGGGTAGAAGTATCCCATCTCTTAAATGACCTTGCATTGTTGCAAGGGACATAAAACTGGTAACCAAACCAAATCTTTTTTCCACTCTTTGAAGTCACATTTGGTTGGATGGTTTTGGTTTGATACTCCTCGCAACACTACGAGGTAATTTTAGAGGTGGAATCTTTGTCCTAATGTCCACCTCTGATGGGACACGGGTCAGAGCATCCTGAGTGCGGACGATCTGCGTTTTTTTTTCTGCTGGGATATTTTCCCTTTCAGCCCGGGTTGGCCCAACAGGCAGGGTCGAAGTAGCCCGTCTCTTAGATGATATTACACTGTTGCAAGGGAAAGTGGTATGATAATAGGGTTTGACTGTGATATCAAGCCGTGTGTAATGAAATCTCCACTGGTTTGGTAAATTACCATTGTTGATGGCAATAGGCACAAGTAGATCAACTCACAGGTATTCAGTTTTACAGAACAGGGTAAAAATCAAACACTGCTTGAATAACAAATCATTGGCTTACTTTGGACAATTATTGTACTTAATGAGACTTCAGTCATTGGTGCCCAGCGCTATACATATTTATGTATTTCAACCTCCTTCACAACATCGTGAAATGCCAAAGCATTAGAATTTTTTACAGCCAAGAGTGTGTTTTAAGATGTCTGTGTAATACCAAGGCTCTACTGAAAATGAAATGTGTGAACATAAATTGCCCTGAGAATGATGGATGTGTGAGTGTGATGATAAAGAATTCTGAAAAGTCAATGGCGATGGTTGACAATACACAAAAACTCGGGACACATTGTAGAAAATGACATATATCTATTCCACAAGATGGAAATATCACAGTAAATTATTTTACTGGTACTCTCTGTCACTCTTCCACTCACATCTCTTTTTTCTTTCTCTCTGCTGGTTTGTCTATACAAATGCAATCATCTGTTAAAATTTCCATCATGGGTGCAAGGAATGAACAACAACTCTTTCACATCAAGGGTCAATATGTGTTAAATTTCCTTAACAAAAAAAGGAAACATAAATTATACTAGTAGTAATACTAGCCTTTCTCCACATATCAAAATGAATACGTGACCCCCAACAACACAAAAAATAGAATTTACAGAAAGAAAAAAAAACAATTCTAATTCTAAGAGTGAGTTGAGATCCGTCAACATGTACTTCTAGAGTAACTAATCTAGTGCTGACAGATTACGACTATGATGATAACAATTACATGTGTCATGACAGATCAATTCAGGAGCTTGTCAATTTTGGGGCAAACTGAGTTCATGGTATTATACATTGAAACTTGATTTTTTATCTGTATTGAAAAAAAGTATTGATCCTTCTTGAAATAAGTCAGGTTTACAATAGTTCAGTCCCTTACTCGCTATTTATGCCCAAAATCCCTGGGTTATTTCTATTGCAGTGTAATTATGCGGCAGATCTGCTCCCTCTTTTTGGGAAATCCCTTGCTGTCGTAAGGAAAATCCCTGAGTGAAGGCTTTAAAACATATTACCTTTGTCTTGAGTCTTTCTAACAATGTTGTAAAGTATAATTTGTCCTGAAATGTGACCTAAACTAGATCAAGAGAGTGTAGCGACACACAAAAAAACAACCTAACATAAACCATTAAAACTGCTCAGCAGGAAAATATACCAGAACTGCATTCCCCTTGTTTTGATGTGTGTCTCAAAAGTCACAACACATATGTCAAATCAGTAGATCTAAATGAGTTTAAATAAAAAACATCTTGTCATTTAAACCAAGAAAATCAAATATTATATGAAATCAGGCATCGTTAGCTCTTGAGAGAAAATGAGATTCGATATATATAATAAATAATAATATAAAGTACGGTAATTAAAATTTATGTATCATGGGCGACATGAAATCTGGTCGTTTTACGCAATGTATGAAATTGTATTTGCTTACAAGATGAAATACAACTATCTCAACAAGTCCTTACAACTTACAGAAATCTAAATTTATTTACAAATAGCAAAAGCCACACGACTGTTTAGAAAAAGAGAACTGGTGGCTGTGGTGTAATGGTTAGGTTCCTTGCCTATCATGCAGAAGACCCAATTTTGATCCAATGTAGAGACGAGATTTGGCGTCTTTCTGCTGTGATTCGTCCCTCTCAATCTGGGTTGGCTCTGATTTCTGAAAGACGGGGTTGAAGTTGCCTGTCTCTAAATTGACCTTACAACGTTGCAAGGGACAAAGAACTAATAACTAAACAAACAAAAAATAAAGAGTATGTCATTCATTGCTTAATGTGCTTCAGCTATTCTTTACAAGACATTCTGTAGAATACCTGATTTTGTTTGTTTTAAGTTTTACAGCTCCATTGACACTGTAAGCTCATATTGTCGCCGAATTACGCTTTTGCCTGATTCCATACTTTGCCAATTAAATATCATGTCTAGTGACAGAGGATTACCGTATGAGATTTATTGCACCTATCATAAACAAAAAAAGGCTCTTGTCACAAAATGCAAGATATATCTATGGTAAAGGGTGAAACAGAAACGGAGAAAATTGTAATCATTTGGTTCAAAGCGACAACTGGTGAAAAACTTTATGGAGTAAAAAAAACAACCATGATGCCATTGCCACTAGGTTCTGAAATCAAAGTTTTCTCTAAAGAAAAAAAAGAAGAAAGCCCAACCAAAACTGATTGATTCTTGGCCTCAATAAACTTTCTCAAATGTAACTTGTGCTGTCATTCAGTCATACAAGGCATTTTCTGACAAGACTTTTCATATCAAGAACATTTACAAGTCAATGAAAGAGATTAGTAATTTATTACAAATAACAATTTGCAAATTCAGAAATGCTCTAGACTTTGCAATAATTTATACATCAACTAACAATGACGATATGGCACCTCAGATTTAAATTGCTGCTTTCAAAATGGGACAAAGGATAGTAAAGAATGATAAATTGATTGTAAAGCGCATAGAGCCTGCTTTCAATCGGGGATATGCACTATATAAATGCAGTCATTATTATTATTATAAATTGCAAGTGTTTCTTGCCAGGACTAAACTTCCATAAGTCAGGAATAATAGTAGTTAGGAAGAGGTTTTTTTTTCACATTAAAGCTATTGAGCAACAAGTAATGTACATATTTACACACAAAACATCGGGGGATATTTGCTCCCTCCGTTACATGGACAAATAATTTTGACAAAAAACAAAAGAGGAAAAAGAGGACTGTCGGCTAAATGTGCATTTGTCATCTATGACTAATGGAGCTAAATTAACATAAGTCAACCACTCCCCTTTAAAGATGCTCAGATATAATGCTAAAGGGCTTTTTTTACGCAACCTCCTGAAATAGAAACAGATATAAAAGAGCTAACGACAAGAAGAAAACAAAAAAAAAGCATAGCATTAACATTAAGCCTTGATCTAGATGACTGAAGTGAAGCAACACCCGTATGGTGCTTTTAACACTGTCTGCACATTCTGTAATGCTGTAAGATGGGTATCGGAATCTGTGACACTCTGTTGCCAAAAAGAAGACATCACCCCCTCACATCCACCTGAAAATCTATTGAGATCCAAAAACAGTGGAGCGTTCCTTTCAAATGTTAGAGGGTACAACAATGCATTGGCTCTAGCATCTATTGGATGTGACGAATTCAAACAACCCAGATTTAATCCAACATTCACAATCCAAGGAAAACTGTCAAAGAATTGGTATGTTGTAACCACCAACAAGAAGAACTGCGAAATTTGCACAACTTTATTTTCATGATCGTGCCGCTGAACTTAATTCCAGGCTGCAACGCCATGATAAATTGAAAGAGGATGTGCTTCAGGATCTTCAAACAATGCTTCATCAAGTGAATAATTAGGTGCAATTGTTTAAAACCACCATTGAAATTGTGTCAGGTAATGAAGATAGAGATTTAAACTTCGTTTACATGCCGGCAAGAAGACTCCGGCACATGCGCATGCCCGAACGTACAACTGCAAGCAAAATTGCTGGTTATTCTGCCAGGAGATAAAGTTGGAAATTTAGACATCGTGCTCAGGTGCAGGGAATGACAATTAACGACTCATGCCAACCAACACATGTCATTGATCATATGACCCATTTCATTATGTGGTCATGTTTCCTACCAACTTCGATGGATGGTACCTAGGATTAAGAAAGACTAACTTTATTGTCACCCGGCAGACCAATATGCCTTTTGGATTAAACACAAATTTGAGGTGTGTCCTAGCAGCAGAATCTTACTGAAGACATCGAACAAAAAGCTCTCTGCATGTTGCCGTCTATTTTAGGCAATGATGGTTTGGAGTTGGAAAGAGACTTTATGGTACCTCAGGCAGTGAACCTCGACAGAACCAATCAACCAAAGCTCACCACCAAAGAAACTTCATATGACTGCACCTTCCTCCAAAACAAATTTGAAATACAGTACCCAGAATTGAACGAGGAGCAGAAGCATGTTTTGGACGCTGTCGTTGACTCCGTTAATAACAAGAGAAGATGATTTTTGCCCTGGATGGCAGTGGCGGGACGAGCAAAACACATATATTGGCTGCACTAAGAGTTAACAAGGAAATTGCTTTGGTTTTTGGTTCAAACCAGTTTTACGTCCCCTGCAACACAGTAAGGTCATTTAAGAGACGGGCTACTTCGACCCTGCCTGTCAGGGTCAACCCGGACTGAGAGGGAAAAAATCCCAGCAGAAAAAACCCCCAGATTGTCCGCGATTGGGGATCGATCTAGGGTCTTCCTGCATGATAGGCGAAGAGCCTAACCATTACACCCCAGTGCCTGTAAATTGCTTTGGGCGTAGCCATGTCAGACATAGCAGCTGATCTCCTTGAGAAAGGAGGAACCTTACACAGCAGGTGCAAGTGCAAGGAACCTATCAACATAACCGAGGATTCCACATGTTCAATATCATCCAAGGATACAACAGGAAAACTGCTCCAAAGCACTGATCTCATTGTAATCAATGAAGTTTCCATGGGACATGTGCATATTTTTTAAGCCCTTGACAGGACTCTTCAAGATGTTTGGAAAAATGAGTCTTTTTTGGGGGGGATCATAGTTCTTTTCTCAGGTAACTAGTGTCAAATGGTGGGACACTTCAAATGGTACAAGAAAATTACACATGATCAACAGACAAAGGAGAGAAACTATCTAGAGAGGTACGGTGTGTAACAGTGTAAGTATCCCCACCTGTCATTCAGGAGACTGGAGTCTGATTGCTCTACTTAGAGGACAATTATTGCATGTTGTCAACAGATGTTGTACGTGTCAGACAATCATTGTTTGTCACCATTCGTAACTCGTCTTTGTTTGTGTGCCCACAGGTCTTCTGTCATTGTTTCAGGATTAAATGAAAAGACCTGGACAAAGACTTTGTGAAGTTATTTATGACAGAAGACATCCTCACCTATTGGCATCCTTCTCATTACCATCATCAATATCATCATGTCTGAAATGGTAAAAAGCCCCAGACTGTACGATGATGTCGTCAACTACCCTGGCCCCAGAAGTCCTCGTTCCACTCATCGACCTACAGGAGAAAACTCAGCAACATTAAAAGTTTGGCAGTCCATGAAGAAAATATCATGGTTGCCTGCGTGCAGCTTCAGCAGATGCGCAAGACCATGACGAACCAGTATGAGCCTTCTCTGCCTGACTCAAAGGACAAACAAAAGTTTGCAACTTCAAGATCGACTGCAGTTGCGGCAAAACAGTGAGCTACAGTGACCTGATGACACGAGATGCCCTCATCCATGGTATTGCTGATGATGACATCCGTTTGGGTGTTCTTGGACAATGTAAACAAGACCTCTCTTTGGAAAAAACAGTCCATTTTATTGAGGCCAAAGAAAGTGGCAAAACGATCAGCTAGTCGTCTGCTCAATGAACAGCCCACTGTTGCAGTATCTGCTGCCACCAGCTCCTACAAACACCAAGAGAAAGGACGCAGAGAAGGCACAAAGACTGATCCCAAACAGTCAGCTGTTCCATGCAGTTATTGCCGCCAGATTGGACATGGCAGGACGAGACGGGAATGAGTAGAAAAATGCCTCGCATTTAACCACAAATGTTCAAAATGTGAAATTATACACCATCATGAAAGTGCTTGCAGGAAGTCATCACAACATAAACACTAAACTCACAACAAAGCAGCTGCTGTCTACGAAGCTTTGTGCAGCATCGACAATGACATCCTTCTCTGCTCCTCACAGATCATCACACAACTACGATGAGTTCTATGACAAGTGGAGAAAAAGACGCTGAGACTCCCAACCAACAATCATTGTTCATGTCCGAGCAGTGCCCAAAGACTTTGAAGACTTAAATGTAACACCAATTCAAAAGCCAACACCAGTCGTCAAGGTTCAAGCCATGGCAGATACAGGATTTCAATCATGCCTAGCTGGCTCTGCACTGCTCAACATTGCTGGAAACCACAGAATGTCAATGCCCAAAATGCCAAGACCCATCACCACCACCAAAGGAACTCCCGTTTTCCGCAACGGAGGAGAATAGAGAGAAATTGGAGAAATGGCTTCTGCACTACTACAAGTCCTGTACCTTCCATGTCTGCGAGCATCAAAAACTTTCCATGATGTCTGGTCCAGCCATGAGGTTGATGGTCGACCCAGAGGCCTCGCCAGTTGCCCACCAGTCACCCATACCTGTACGTGTGATTGAGCCTGTCCCCATTGGCACTCCAGTGACATGGTGTCATCAGATGGTCATCTGTGCCAAAAAGTCTGGTACGCCGAGGAGAACAGTTGACTTTCAGGCTCTGAATCGCCATGCTGTACAAGAGACCCATTATTTGCAGTCTTCATTCCATCAAGTACGAGCAATGTCCCCCATGACTCGGAAGTGCACCTTTGTTGCCTGCAAGGGGTATCATAGCATTGCCCTGGATGAACGTGACAGACACTTTACCACGTTTATCACCCCATGGAGGCGCTACCGGCATTGTGTCTGATGTACCAAGAAAGACAAAAGTCATTGAGGACACTCTTATGTGGTCTGACTCCATCGAGGAGAACTTTTTTCAGGCAGTGGATTGGCCGGACACCTGTGGATGAAATGGCATCATCCTGAACCCCAACAAGTTCTCATTTGCCAAGCTGTCAGTGAACTTTGCTGGATTTGAAATCACATCCACCACTGTCCACACCTGCCCACAATCACTGAAAGCCATTCAAGAGTTTCCAACCCCTAAAAACATCACAGACATTCGCAGCTGGTTTGACGTAATCAACCAGGTGTTATTTTGCCACAACAGACAAAATGCTTCCCTTCCGTTAGACAGAAAACCAACAGAACAATTGATAGAGCCACAAAGAATGACTAAGGAATCTATACCAAAGAGACCAACAGGGAGACGGCTACTATTATAATAGAGACATTAATGACTATAATTTATCCTCTTCAATGAGCAGGGATCTGCACAGTGTAAGAAAAATAATGCAAATCAATTTATATATATATGTAAATGATTCCTCCCACAAGAATGCATCTTTAAACCCAAACTAACTTAGAGTGTAAGTGGATTTCAGTTTGGGTTTGAAGATACTCTAAAAACATTTTCGTTTTTTTAAGTAGAAAATTCTCCTGGGGGCGTCGATGGTCGATGGTAATGTGCCTGCCAACAGATGAGGTCCCAGATTCGAATCTGGGGAGGTTCACCAGGATTTATTGGGAGTTTTCATGGCTCTGACCCCCATCCTATCTATCGGAGTTGGACGTAAAATTTGGCGGTCCTACCTTGTAAATGACATAACAGTAACAGTGTTGCATGGGGCATTAGACCAAAACCAAACCGAACCAAAATTTTCCCAAATCAAATTTGTAAGTTCAGGGCAAAATATCAGTGATAGCTAAACCATCTAATAACAAAAGTTAAAAAATAAAATGCTGCAACATCATTTTGCAATCTTCACAAAGAGAGCTACTACTAAGATGAGGGCCACTAAGTTAGAAAAAGTAAGTTTCTGTCCCATAATCTTGATTTTCTGAACTTCAGAAAACCATAAAAGTAAAACATATGTGTGGGACCAAAAAAAGATGAGGTTGGGCTATAATGGCAATGAACTTATATAGTTTACGGTCATGGTGTTACACAAGTGATAATAATTTGTGAACAATTTAATGAAGTTGTATACACACCTATTACTATGTATGAAACTAGAGAGATGACTCAAGAGGTTTTCTGGGATACGTTTCGATTCTTTCTTGAAGTGAGATGCAGGCTACAGGGAGCTTGACTTGATATCAAAATAATCCTTGGACCAGTCATAGGCATAGTCTTGTAGCATGGATTTCACAAGATATATTATAACGATTAATTTTCCTCAGACGAATGACAAAATCCCAGAAGTCCTTGTGAATGAATGATCACAGTCCGAACCGGCTTATCTACATCACAAAGTTGCCACTATTCTTGAGAAAGAGACTAACAACACGATAAAAGTCTGTCCCACTCCCCAGAGTAGAGCGTAGAAAGGCATCATCACAATGTCACAGGCCCGGAATACGCCAGCTATTGCAGCGCCTGAAAAGCAAACGAAGGGAGATTATGAAGTTGTTAAATAGGCACATCATCAAGGGTTTTGTGACAAAATATAATATAAGCCAAAAAACTAAATTCTTTAGTTGACCCCCTTGTTAAAAATGAGGCAGGAGAAAGACTATGCAAATAATTCAATCAACACAATGCACTAGGAACCATGATTAAAAATATAATACTGTCAAGTAAAATAGAATTCATTGCACATCAAGGCAAATAACAGCAACTCAGCTTGATGAAAATGGATACTTTAGGCATGAAAACTCTTCATATATTCACTGCAATGGTCGACTTAAATTGACGACTGACTCACACGGTACTCTCTTTATACATTGTTCCGGCATCTGCGATGTAATGGTTAGGCGATCTTGTTTTTCTGGGATCTATCCCTCCTCAGCCTGGGTTGGCACTAACAGGCAAGGTCGAAGAAGCCCATCTCTTAAATGACCATACAGTGTTGCATGAGACATAAAACTGGTAACCAAACCAAACCAATCTTTGCATTGTCTGATCCATAGCATACATCAATAAAAAGTGAGTTTATAGATCTTTTCAAATTGCTTATTTTTTTCTTGCATTACTATGGCTAGCAAAAATTATGTGACTTTCATGATGACACAACCAATATAAGGGGGATAAAATACATTATATATATTCATTTCATTTGTTCAATGTGGTTTTTTTTGCTTTAGCATACAACCCTTTTTCAAAGAATATGAGATGCTGAGATGCAAAAAAAGCAGAGCGATATTCACAGAATTTCGCCATAGGCAATATGAATACACAGGGAAATGTGCATCAACAAAATGCTTTCTTTGTCACTTACTGGTAACTACTCCACCTGTCAGAGGTGAGATGACTCCCATGCCCAATATAACAAGAGGAATCCATCGTCCAATGCGGTGTTTTCGGAGGCGGCAAAATGCAATCAAGGCAGCAACAATATGCACAAACAAGGATGAAAAGAGGGCCCATAAAAATACTTGATACCAGATTTCTGCAAAAACAACAAAAGAAAAGGGTAAAAATAAACACAATGTATAAATTTTATGTCTAATGAGGGTACTGGCAACACCAAAGAAGGGGTATGATTTTATTACACTGTATCTCACATCAACTGTAGGCTACCTGAGATTTACTGTTCACCCATGTTCTCTCTTGTCTTAAGTGAATTATACAATTTATTTACTTATCTAGTCTCCCAAGCTGAGCACTTCTTTTCCCAAGCCTTTCTTAAATGCTGTAAAGTACCGTACTGTGAAATTGATACTGATGCAAATTGTAATACCAGGCAGAATGAAAGGGATGTACATTAAAATCTAGTGATGCATCATTGAATCAACTATTTCAGTAGCAGCTGCTTCACTGGTTCCATTACTTCCCTCACTCACACTTAAACTATCTCAAACTAAATTTTCAATATCAAACTTCCCTACTCGACTCACTAATAATTTGGGTACAAATAATAATAATAATAACCCCACTGAAAATATTTTACCAAGAAACAACACACAAGAATATCATTCCACCTTCAGCACACACAGACAAATGAGTATTAATTAGTGTGTAGGTTATCCCTGTCCTTGAATGCACATCACTAAACCTTCACTACAAATTATAGCCTCTAGGCTTTGAGAGGAAACTGGATTTGATCCTATCAACCAACTTGAAGATAACAAGCAAACAATTTCTCTTCAAACTGAGGACCGGTCTTTGCAAACTCCAGAGCATGTTGCATTAATCAAAGTTCTTACTATAGAGATTCATGATGTCAAACTTGCCTTAGAAGGGTAGAGCTACAAGTGCAGCTTTAAGGCAGGCATTGAGTCATTCTGATTTGGACAAAACAGGGTCTTCGTTCTTTCCTAGACTTTGCAGGACTGATGACAGCCAGCATGCCGAAAGCAGAAGATGAAGAAGTTCCGATTGAGAGAACACATACATCATGTACTTAATAAAGATAGAGGTAGATATGTGGCAGTGGAACAGCCTAATTATGTCAATTTGAAGCAACTTATAACTCACCGACAAAGCTGTTCAGATCATCATTTGGTGAAAGGGATATCACGTTTAAGACTGAGTCATGATCCCCGGTCTGAAAGTCGCGATTGGACAACATGATCTCCCACTGACATTCAGGTCATGCTCATCCATGAACCATTGTGACAGTCAGCACTGTAGCTCGTGCAATTCTTCCTGTTGAAAGAAGAATTCATATGATAATACTGGTTGGTTGATGAATGGAAAGTACATGTGTCACAACAATATCAAGAGTTTTCAGGTTTTGGTGTGTGATTATTTTCTCTATGTATTTCTAACCCTGATCACCACCCTGTTTCAATCCAATTGGATCCCCCACAACACTATCTCCGTTGGAGAGCTACTCATCTCCTTATCCACAAAAATATCAGCACATCTTAATTTGTGGGAATGTAATAATATAATCGAACCCCCCTTAGCTGTCACCAGTCCATGGTGGTCACCTGTACTAACTGGTTAGTTAATGAACAAAGAATATGTGTGTCACAGCAAAATCAGGCACACCTTAATTGCAGGCAAGTAATACCTAGTCGAACCTGCCTTAGCCATCACCAGTTTATAGTGGCCACCTGTACCAAGAGCCACTCTTCCTTGAGTTTTCCCTATATCGTGGGGTGGCAGTTGAACTATCATAACTCGATTTTTAAAAATGAAAATTACCTTTTTTTGCATGTCTAAGGCATTGTCAAGGGCTCTTTTACAATCAAAATCAGAGAGTGGCAAAATTCTATCATAATATCTTCATTAATGTTGAACGTAGCAGAAAATCAGTTTTTTGCCTCTCCTGTAAAGTTGGAAAAATCAAGTTACAAATAGTTTTAAGCTGCTACAGCTGTTCGTGATATAATTGACCTCCCCATGACAGTCCCTATCCAGCGCAGCCGCAGCCAGTCATGTTTGAGTTATGCATCCCTCAAAACCTGCTATACAATGGCAGCCTTTTGCGACAGGAACTGAGTGTGTACGTCGACCAAAGCAAATAGGCAGCTTGGCTTATCCCTTCACTAGGCACTTACCTACTGTTACTACTAAACAAGAGGGGGAGGAGCTTTAGGCAATGCTTACCCAGTCACGTGAGACTGGCTAATAAACACCCACCATTAAAAAGGTGTTCTGTACTGCAATTTTTTACCAGTGCCCTTTTTTGCCCACCTAATGGGAATCTAGCGAAGGACTTCCTCAAGGTGCCAGTGCCAACACAACCTGACTACATTGACTGCCCCAACCCCTCTGCCTCTTGTTGTATAACCATTGGACCTAAACTTAAAACCCAAACCCTCTTGTTGTAACAACACCGAACCTAATCAGGGATGCAGGTAATTCTCCCCCCCCCCCCTCCAACCAGCTGACCTCCCTCCCCTTGTAAGAATAAGTGGATGTACAATATCATAGGATAGGGCCTATTGTACTATTGAGATTGTTAAGCTCAGGCCTACACAGTAGTCTACCCCTGGCTTTTAAGTATCAAATTCTTTGCAAATCCTGTTCGAAACTTATCCAGAGTTCTGAGAAGCTTCAACCAAGGTGTAGCCTATGTTATAACTAGAAATTGTGTTAAAATTACCGCATACTATTGATTTCTGAGTCTACAACAAGTTTGAAAAAACACCAGTTCATGGTTTGCCAGGAGTTTTCCCACAATCAAGCCAAATTATCACCGTCTTGTTTCAATTCCATTTCACCATCTGGCCTGGGGGGGTTCAGGGGGGCTTGTCCCCCGATTAGGTTCAACATCCAATATTTAACAAATTCTATCCATTTCAAGGGTTTCAGGGAAGTTTGCCCCCCTAATCACTGCTAATTTCCACCGTTGATACTGGGGGGTCTCATTCGGAATTTCTTCCTGTACAGTTTCACAGTTAGTGTAGTTGGCGGCCCAAGGAAGCCCTTCTGAATCAAGTAAAGTGTGTATTCCTATTTTTAATCTGAGTGAGCGAAAACTATGATGACAACACGCACAGTAAAAATGAACCTCTAAGTATGGTTCACTCCACAGCCTCCCAAGCACAGAATAGAATTAGAATGCCAACAGTGAGTTGAATTTAAACAAAAACAAACTGTTCGTGTTGGTGATGGTGGATATGATGATGGGACAAGACAACAAGTTGAACAAGGTCTAGATCTAGCCTAGGCCTATCTATATATAGCCTATGGATTAAAAGACAGTGCAGAATCCAACAATAAGTCGGAAACATCGATATTCATCGGTCGTCTGGGTCGATCTGGATCATCCTGTCGGGTCGCTGCATCTGATACAAAAATCATTTAAATGTCTTCTTGTTTTATTTGAGTTGTTTGTTGCCATATTCTTTGCTGTATACTGTATTTGACACACTGGTAAAAATCACAAGCAGCTACGGAGAGCACTCCCACCGCCACAAACCGCCTCGTTTTGGCCATAACTGTAAGAATGACGTCACGTATTCCCCCACCAGCT
>JAUKPP010310745.1:0-18918 GCA_032273245.1 Phyllaplysia taylori
ACACACACACACACACACACACACACACACACACACACACACACACACACACACACACACACACACACACACCATTCCATGACAGTCAGGAGTCCAGTGTCTACCCACTCACCTTTCCTCCCTACACGTAAGTTGGCCTTACCGTGACCCCCATCTTCTCTAAATCTAAGAGCAATAATGCCCGTCTCTATCAGTCTTAACAACGATTGACGACCGTCTTGCCTCAGAACGACATCGTGCCATTACCAATGTCCTGACGCGTCAACACTTTTATGCGTAAGACATTCTATTTATCTGTAGATGCTTCATTTCCGATGTACCAGAACATTGGAAGTGTGCGTGTTTTCACAAAGGCGAGGTACACGCTCACTTAGGAAGGCCAGAGACCTCGTTGATAAGCAGATCCTTTGATTTTATCTTCATCTTTGTTAAGTTCGCGGAGGTATCCGTCGTTTCTGACGTAGTGGAGCCGGAATTATGGTAGGGACTACGGTCAAATTGCTGGAGTTTTCTGGTGTCCGTTGGTCATTCTAGGGTCAGAGACCCTCCCATTTCGTGCCAGGCATCGATTTAATCATGATGGCTGGAGTCCTAGCGGGTAATTATCACGCGTCCGGGATGGAGAAAGTTGAGCTGGTTAGTAGGCTTAGTGCAGCGATTTTCCAAAGGAAAAAGGGTTATGGGATGGAAGGGGAGGATGTCCGAAAAGAAGTATTTGACTCACTTTTGATTCACACGTAATCCGTGCGCGCTTAGTCAGCTCAGATGTGACCTTCTCTGTCTGATTTTTTTTTTCTGTGTGTTACTACTGATCTGTGAATCTAGGTCCCGGTATTGAAATGATCTGATAGTGTCGAAAATGCCGTTAAACCTCAAGAAAAAAACTAAGAACACTTACGTACATGTACGCTCGTGATTCATACGTTGCCTGGAATTTGTTGGCGCGCTCTGGTGTGGTCTAGGGTCATATCGTTAGTCATCCCGGGAGTTACATTCAACGGGAAACGAATGTCACATCCTGATGTTGTTGTATAGTCCAAGAAGTCAGAATATTGAGCTCCTATCCTCTGTGCTATAGGCAAAGAGCCTAATAACCAATACACCACAAATCGCGCCGTCGCGTGCAGGGTTAATTATCACCCCCATGTCGTGCTGTCACTCATCTAGTTTCCTCGCCCTTTACGCCTCTTTCCCCAACCGTTCCATAGTGTTTTACCCCCTGCAAAACCCACGACTATGTTCTTTATTACCAACTACGAGCCCCTGCAATCAGACTGCTCATGTAATCAGATTACCTCCCCTCAGAACTATTTCGTAACATATCCAATATCGTGATAAGTTCAACCTAGAATTTCTCTATTACTTTCTGAAGAGCAGGAGTCACAGTTCGTCTTGTTGGAGCATGGCGTGTAGAACAAAGCAGATCTCAATCTTGTGCGACGATAAGTCCCAACAGTAAATTGGTCAGGGATAAACGGATTAGCGGCACGGCTTTGTGTTGGCGATCAAGCCTGGTGGACCACACAGGGAAAGCCGCAGACTGCCAGACAATGGAATCAGCGGATTCGCCTTTTTATCCACAAGTGGTCGGATGATGTGCTCCGTGGCCGGTGCGGTGTGGTGAAGGAGACAAAATACTGCCCAGTGGTCGCATGCATCAAACACTCGTAGACTTAGTTGGTCCTACGGGTTTGTAGGTCGAGGTTACTACACCTAGGTGTAGTTTGGACGAATTTGTTATTCATGAAAGTTGACGTCTACGTACGGTTTAAGTCTCGTTAGTAGAACTCATCTGCTGGCTTAAGTTTATGGGCGACTTACACTGGGTGTAAGGGAATTTATGCACGGTGAAGACGTACACCTACGTGCAGCGTTCTACGCAGTCGTAAGGTCGTATGCCTAGCTTGATGCATACGGCCACTGCTATGCGCATACCTCTGGTGTAGGGTACATTCAGTGGACAACCCGTGATCACACAAGAACACAAAGTCGCGTGTAAGGGAGAGTGATAAAGCAATGAAAAGAATCCACTAATGTATTTCTTGTCTGATGTTACGAATAATAATGCAATGCATTGTACACGGGGTCAGGTACTTTTTTGCAAAGATCGTCATTTGCTTGTAGTTTAGTTTAGACCCTCTGGAAGTCTATGATGACACAGGGTAATTTTCCGTTCATCAAGGAGTTCGGCGAAAAAACTCTGGCATCTTTTCTATTTGTTCTCACACTTCCTGCTTTGTCCAAAAGAAAGATAGGGGGCGTTTGTGGCCGGGAGGCATAGTTTCGCTATGGGTTGGTTTCCTTTTGTTTTACTTCCCTTTTCACACTGTAAGGGCGTTTTGGAGACTGACCGCTTCGACCTTGCCTGGCATGGCCAACCCGGGTTGAAGAGGGCATGAACTGTTAGCCGAAAGACGGAGATGTTCGTTCAACCTGGGAATGGAACTACTGTCCTCTAGGTATAGGTTTACAAATTTAGAGATCGGACAAGACAGCACTGGTCACGATCCAATGTACAGGCTACTTTCTTGGTTTGTTATTAGTTTGACCTCCATTGCAACACTATAAGGCGTGCTAGGGCCAACCCGGGCTGAGAAAGACAAATCCCAAGGAAAGGCCGGCGCTGTGGTTTAATGGTCAAACTCTTCGCCTGTCGCGCGGAAGACCCCAGTTCGATCCTGAGCGCGGACTATCTGGGGTATTTTCTGCTGGGATTTTTTTCCCTCTCAGCCTGGGTTGGTTCTGATAGGCGTGATCGAAGTAGCTCGTCTCTTAGATGATCTTACAGTGTTGCAGAGGACTTAAAAGTGGTAACTAAACCAAACCAACGGAAGGACGTGGATCTGAATTTTGGTCTTTCGCATGATTTGTGAAGAGCTTAAACATGACACCACAGACCCCTGCACGGACTTTGGATTGGTTTGGTTACCAGTTTTACGTCCCCTGCAACATTGTAAGCTCATTTAAGAGACGTGCTACTTTCACCCTGCCTGTCAGGGGCAACCCGGACTGAGAGGGAAAAATTGCAAGCAGAAAAAAAAATCAGATCGTCCGCGACCGGGGATCGACCCGGGGTCTTCCACATGACAGGGGAAGAGCCTAAGCATTACACCACAGCGCCGGTCTGCACGGGCTGTTTGTTTTGACGGATCACTTTTCTCCCACGGCCTTGGTGTCGACAGCGACATCCAGCATCTACGCCGCAGTCCGGGCAAAGCTGGTCGTTAGGACTCGGCCAAATCGATGCAACCCGATGCTTTATATGACTAATCGCCGTCGCAGACCGCTATCCGTGTATATCCCACTCTACCAGTTTTGGGTTATACACGTTTAGAACTTGCGAGGCAGCAAACAAACGTATATCTCCGGATACAAAGATGAATGAAATTCATGGATTTCATTGGTCTGATGTGTTAGAAAATAAAAGTAGGTCATGGTTAAAGCTTTTTTAAAAAAAAATTACTTTTATAATTTTGTTTAAATCAAAGGTCAATACTCAATACCGATGAAAACTTGATTTCTAAATTTTAAGTTATACGCGGATAGAAAATTGTGAGGGCGATAATATGTAACTAATGCATATCAAGTCCCAGCGTGCTCTGCTCATTAATCATTAAAGAGTAGCAACGGCCATTCCTCAGGACCCATACGTACGCGAACGCTCTGTAACACTCTGTTACCTCAAGATCGACGACTCCGCGAACTCCCTGAAAATTAGTTATTTAGAGTAAACAACTCTCTCTCCGCCCCGCCCGGAAATTCTCCCCTGTATTTCTCTACAATAAAGATTTCCTGCGTTGTGTAATGGTTCACGCAGAATGTGATATGAGTTGTGAATATAGATTTGCCCATCTCTGCTTGTTTATCGCTTGGCTTTGATTTTCTTTGTCTTTCTTTATTTCTTACTGTCTGTTTTCTTCTTTTGTTTTGTTTGATTACGTCAATTTACTTGACTGTCTTGACCCTTTAGTGTTCCCTTCCATTTACTTTGTTTGTTGTGGGTGGTTTTTTCATTCCCGCCTTTTTCATATCTTTTTTAAATATTTTTTTTTATAGATATATATACCAAAATCAGAGACGTTGAGAGCTTCTTTGTCTAAGACTTTCTTTTTTTCCACAAAGAATTAGTACTGTACGATTGTTGTTGTTTCTATGACATTACATGAAATCATTGCCTGCTTGACTTTCTTGCTGCCACTGCACCTAGCAGTCAATAGGTGTGTAGTTACCAATGTACCGCGTGAGACTGAGAACTGTATAAAATGCAGGCCATTAGCTTTAGTTTGTTTTAATTATTTTTTGCGCCCATTGTAACACTGTAATGTCAGTTTAGAAGTGAGCTGTTTCGACCCAACCTGAGAGGGAGACAACATCCAAGCAGAGAGTTGGACGTAGTTGTCCAACATGGGGATCGAACTCTTGTCCTCTGCGCGACCCATGAAGAGCCTATCCTTGACCCTACAAATGCCGGTGCTATGATAGTGGCCTGTTGACAAGGACACTGCGCCGCCCAGTCTCATAACCTCTTTAGCAGTTTCTATAATTCGGTGAGTGATTTTTTGTCTACAAGGCTTTGGTGATAACCAGAAGATAATGTATTGTTCTCGTCGGTTTCTTTGTTGCTGCTCGGTGAAGCCAACACTGGCTACTGGTATGTTTCATAAAACTTTCATGTAATCGCTCGATCCTCATCACTCATGTGAAATCTATAAACCATTAATCTTAAGCGGGCAAGGATGAAACGTATAATGAACAAAAGCTATTTACTGTGCTTAAGCAAAAAGAAAATAAATTTGGACATTGCACGTTTACATTTATTGCGTTGTTTGTTTTGAAGAAAGTCAACGCCGTCTGGGGAATGGAGAGAGAATTAGATGAGAGTGGTTGAGAGAGAGTGAGGGAAAGAGAGAGAGAGGGGGGGGGGGGGAGCAAGAGAAGATGGTGATGTAGGGAGATGGGGGTAGAGAAGGTAGGGGAAGGGAGTTAGAGCTGGATATTATTAAGAGAGGTAAGGGAGAGACAGAGACAAAGAAAGAGAGAGGGACAGAGAGAGAGAGAGAGAGAGAGAAAGGCCTGTAGTACCCCCTTTTCTACATCAGGAAGTACTCTAAGAATGAATGGTCAAACTTCTGATGTGACTGGGAAGGTCAGTTCAGTACAGCGATGTGGGTTAATATATGTATAATAACAGTCCCGGTAGCAGAAGAATATGATAGTTTGTTCGTCAGATGAGGTCGCCCATTGACATCGACGGACCTTAAGCACAAACTCAACTGTTCAAGCTCCAGGCAGAATTTTCATACGGTGACATGGAGTGCTTGGTAAGATCACAGCTAACATCTTTGTTTACTCTGCATAAAGCCACCTTGACATCGCATAGATGCCAGGATGTAGGACAATGTCTTATATCGCTTCTGCTGCTGGACCAAGTAACTGGCAAAATATTGTTGTGCTGTCTTATCGTTTTAGAAACGCAGAGAACCAGTCGAGGCGCGCAGTATGCCTTACATAATATAAGCTTTCTAACAATGATTGTAAAGCGCATAGAGCGTGCTTTCGAGCGGGGAAATATGCTATATAAATGCAATCTATTATTACTATTACTATTTGCATCAAAATGGAGCCGTAAAGCCCCAAACAAGCTCTATGATCGTGAAGACCGGTGGCTGTATGCATCAAGCACGGCGTACGACCTTACGACTGCGTAAAACGCTGCACCTAGGCGTAAACATTTTCTTCGGATGCACGGAACACTCGTAGGTCAACACTATGCGTAAATTCCCTTACACCCGGCTTAAGTCGTCCACAAACTCAAGCCAACGTGTGAATTCTACTAACAAGATTTACACCGTGCCTTGCCGCCAACTTTTATGCATGCGAAAGTCGTCCAAAATACACTTAGGTGTAATTGCTACGACCTACTGACCTATACGACCCAGAAAGTCTACTGGTGTTTGATGCCTGCAGCCACAGGGCACTCTCAATTTTCCCACAATGAAGGCATACCGCAAATCCTGGATATATCTTTTAAAAGAAATGTCCATAGTAACTGTTGGCTGCAATCGATAAAGACAGACCAACAGAAATTTTGGCTTTTTTTTGGCTGCCTAAATTTGATATGGGAAGCTGACATTGACACTAAATGGTTCCAACGATTTAGGAAAAGGGTTTGGATTCAAGTACTTGGCAGTCTAAAATTATTCTGAAATAAATGTTCATCAAGGGCTGCTGTATTTGTAAGAGGGAAAAACGAACAACATTGATAAATCGTAGCAATGAAATGGGACAGAGCAATTTATAAGCATTATGCCGGCGTATTGGCCACTTCTGTTGATCAGAGAAAAAATCTTTGACAAAATGGTCCGACCGCCTGTTTAGGAAATTGGTTTGGATACAAGAACATGGCAGTCTATAAATCAGCCTAAAACACTCTCGATCGGTGGAGTGGTGTAATGGTTAGACTCTTCGCCTGTCATGTGGATATCCAAGTTCGATGCTGGTTGCGGATGACCTGCGTTTTTGTCTGCTGGGATTTTTTCCTCTCTCAGCCCGGGTTGGCCCTGGTAGGCAAGGCCGAAGTAGCCCGTCTCTTAAATGACCTTACAGTGTTGCACGGGTCGTAAAATTGACTGGTAACCAAACCAACCCTAAAAAACTAGTAATGACAAATACATTGCATTGTTGAAGCCCCAGACTGGAATGATGGATTGGGACAAAGAAACCTACGCGTATGATACAGTCAAACCCGTCTAAGACGACCACCCACTATCGAGAAAAAAGTGGTCGTTTTAGACAGGTGGTCATCTTGGAGAGGGATAGTATAAAGAAGAAATGTTATTTGGGAGTCGATTGAAAGTGGTCGTTAGTACAGGTGGTCGTCTTGAACAGGTGGTCGCGTAGGCAGGTTCAGCTGTAATTCAACACAGCATCGGAGAACAACATTCCAAACGCAGATTCCGTTAATGTTTTTCTTGGGGATAAAACCATTGTGTAGGGTTCTTTCATCCTTTGACAACGAATCCAGAGTGGTTGAGAGGTTCTTTGTCTAAGTCTCCGTCTCTCTATGAAGGAAGGAGCGTCAGAACTTCTGAACTAATTCGCTAAAATTTCTCGTCTGCAGCGAATAAGTCGCTGATTGTTTAGCAAAGAGGCGAATACCCTACTACAGTCGTTGTACTATTCGCCCTTATGAAAAACAACCAATGAAATTTTCCTTGATCTGCTTTATTCCACCCCCGAGTGTGCGGGACGTCGAATTTGAGACATGGACAGTTCAATAAATGATTTAGATGTTATATTTTTTACTTGAGAGAGAATAACGGAGATGGAATAAAAGCGTTTCTATGGCGACGCATCGTGAATACGTGCACATTACCATTACTGTAATTATTTCTGTCTACATCAGCATTACAGAAATTATGTCTTTGTGGGAAACCCTTGAGAGATGTAGTTCTTTTATGCCCCGAGTTGTTAGGGTGGCCGAAATCTCAAGTAATTCGGTAATTCCTTTGTTAGAAATACAATTGTTGCAAAGCGGATTCAAGCTCCAAAGAAGAATAACAAAAAGAAGTAGATGGAGAACAAGGAGACGGACAAGAAGAATAATCGATTGCACGAAGAAATGGCAATATAGATGTGTATCCATTGGACGATATTTGTGAAGAAGTTGGCCGAGATAGATGCCGAGAGGAGATAATGTAGGAAGCTGGTTTGGTTTGCTTACGTAATTACCAGTTTTACATTCCCTGCAACACTATAAGGTCATTTAAAAGATGGGCTGCTTCGACCCTGCTTGTCAGGGCCAACCCGGGCTGAAATAAAATAAAAAAAATCCCATCAGAAAAAAACCACAGATCGTCCGCGATCGGGATCGAACTCGGGTCTTCCGCATGGCATGTGAAGAGCCTAACCATTACACCTCATCGCCGATAGGAAGCGAAGTCATACATGGACACAAGCCGTCATAGAGTAGAACACCGTGACGCCACAAAGATTTACCGTGTTTATGTAAAAATAAAAATATAATAATAATAAAAAAAAAAGAAAAAGAAAAAGAAAATTAAAAAAGGACGAAGACGTGTTATGCGCATGTCAAATTCTGAATAAGCACAGCCAAATTCGGCACATCAAGTGACGCAGTTTGGGGACGGTCTTGGAGCTCTTGCTCAATTAGGTCCGGAGTTTGTGCTAAATGGTCAGCCCCAAAAATAGTAAAATAACAACAATAATTGTAACCTTTTCCTCGTGTTCTGGACATTTTGCAGGACGGCAATTTCTTCCTTTTTTTCAGAAGATGGCAGAGATGTTATTGTCATTGTTGTTATCAACGTCCGTCAGTGAAAGCTAAAAATGACTGCATTGTATGACGTCAGACTGACTTTAACGTAACAACGAAATTATTAACCTAATTTAAATGTCAGTAGTTTTTTTCTATTCCTTATTTTGTCATTTTTCTTCATTGATTGAGACATTGTCGCGTATTGTCATGCCCAAAGGATTACCATTGAGTTCCGAGAAATGAATGGACATCAAAATAATAAATTCTATCCCCGTTCGGCGTAGGGTTTTGTCGTAACATACTCTATTAATCAATATTGTTTGTGGCGTCCTTGGGATTTCGGCTCTTCTACTGGAATACAGAGCATCCCCCGCTTTTCACCACTACTAATTTACTATTATTGTTCGGATTTTTTCCATTTGGACGTCAGCAGATTTCCTATCTCTGGTTTTGTTTTGTGATTTTTTTTTCTTCCTAAGACGTCAATGAAATCTCCCGCGTCTTAGTTTTGTTTGCTTTTTGGGGGGGTTTACGGCACTATCTGACAATGTACCATCACCTACATATAGGTGTCAGGACATACGCGAAAATGTGACAATTTGAGCACACATAGGAAAAAGTAGAAGAACGAGCACACTGGATTACCCGCTATCCACTACTGGACTTCGAATGTTTTCAGAGCGTTTCAATGGGTGTGGAAAACTACGAGGAATAACCTTTTTTTTTTTTTTTTAAATGAAGAAACGTGATAAGTCTTAATTATTTTTTTTAGTTTCATAAAAGATAAACAACATACAATGAAACAAATAAAACCCCATCATATAGGGCCTACTTGACCTCACCTTTTCTCTCTTTGCACTTAAAACAGTGTCCGATAAAGCTGCCCCGTGACTTCAAACTCTCGTCCTCTGCACGATAGACGAAGAGCCTAACCACGACAGTACAGACACCGGCCATCCATGCTGTCCTTAAAAAACAACAACACCATACCCGAAAAGCGCAGAAGATCATGTGCACATGGTTACTGCATCCATCCGCCCCCAATCAGCCGAAGAATCTAAGCAATTGACCACAACATGCCACGGATGCTCAATGGCCACTCTCGGATATATCGGGGACGTTAGCCCCCTCCCCCCTCCCTTCCTTTCACTTCCACTTATCCCCTTTGTCGCACTGAATGTTGGATTTTTTTTTATGTATGTGTGCGTGAGCGATTTTGTCTGTGTGTGTGTTTGTTTGTGTGTGTAGGCCTATGTGTGTGCATTTATATTGTACATTTTCTAGAAAAGGGAAATGCGCAATATAAATGCTATGTATTATTAGTTATTATGTGTGTGTGTGTGTGTGTGTGTGTGTGTGTGTGTGTGTGTGTGTGTGTGTGTGTGTGTGTGTGTGTTTGTGTGTGCTAAAAGATTGTAAAGCGCACAGAGCCTGTTTACGAGCGAGGGATACATGCTATAGAAATGCAATCCATTACTTCTACACGGGGATCCACAAGGACCCGCGAGAGAAGGCCGTAAAATACAATGAATAGCGATAAAATATTCGCCACCCTGAACCGTGGTAAAGAAAAAAAAAAGGAGAGGAGAAGGGGGGGGGGGGGGGGTACAGCGCAAAAAGGCCATGGAAATTGGGATTTCCCGAAGAAGATTAAACGTTCTCAATGAATTATGACTCTAGCATTGTGTAGGGTCAAGCCTTTCTATCAGCGTTGCGTGTGGTGCTTACAAATGTTGGGTAGGTTATAACGAGTCGCTTTGAATCAAAACCTTGCAAAAGAGTAAGAGAAAAACACACGCGGACACGTCATTTTCGGATCAAACAAAAAGAAGAATGTTCTCATACTGTTGGCAAGGGGGGTCCAACGTTTACCAAACGGTGTTAGTGTAGAATTAGCTCGAGAAGACGGGGGATTCGAGTCCTGGTAGAGAGGTACAAAGAGAGAGAGAGAGATGCAAAGAGAGAGAGAGAGATGCAAAGAGTGAAAGTGATTCAAAGAGAGAGAGAGTGAGATACAGAGAGAGAGAGTGATGCAAAGAGAAAGAGATGGAAAGAGAGAGAGAGTGATACAAAGAGAGAGAGAGTGAAATACAGAGAGAAAGAGAGAGAGAGTGATGCAAAGAGAGAGAGAGAGAGATGCAAAGAGAGAGATTGAGAGTTTTACAGTGAGACATAGGCTGATATGGATTGAGGGAGTGAGAAAGGGCGATCTACGCAGTCCAGATGAAAGTTTGCTAAGATTTTGGCCAAGATATAATGGTAAATCACAGTTGCCGTTGACAAGATAGCTTTCCCTTGCCAGTCTTTGACTCCTTGCCATCAGGCGCCTAACGGTTTGTCATTCATCCGTATGCTTGTTGGTTTGGGATCGTTGTTGTTGTTTTTTGCGCCGCCTGTAACACTGTAAAGTCAATTTAGACACTGGATTTGTTTAACTCTGCCTGTCATAGACAGAAAAAAAAATCAACAACTTAATGAAAACCTCGGTCTGTTAGGGCCAACCCGGGCTGAGAGGGGCACGAAAACATCCCAGCAGAGAGACGGAGAAATTCGTTCAATGTGGAAATCGAAGCCCTGTCCTCTGCAAGTCAGGCAGAAACCCTAAGTATTACCAGAGATTTTATAAGGTGTATGTGATGATAAACGTCGAGGCATCTAAACGAGCACCCGACGTCCTCGTGACGCAATCCATGTCAACAGTGCTCACGGTGCAATCGAAGCGCGGTCTTGAAAAGCAGTGTCAACGGGAGGCCGCGCTTGACTGTGGCCACGCTCATAATACACTGCTGTCAAGGAGCGTTCCTTCACACCTTTGGTATTGCGCAACAGATGCCGGTCACCGGTATGTCGTTCACACGCATGTTTGGGTACGAGTACATTGTACAAGTGTACAGGACTGAATTATTGATGTCTTGGCCATGCGTTACCGTGTTGTGTGGGTGCGGACGGGGATCGACGAGACACCCGTGTTCTACATTTGGAAGCACCTTACCGAATAGGTTGATCTTACCGCATGTTTTATTCATTTGGGTACACGGGTAGCGCCGGTGTGGATGGTGTGATGGTTAAGCCCTTAACATCTCACGCGGAGGACGGGAGTTCCGAGGCCTATGTTGGACTAACACCTCCGTCTTTCTGCTGGGATGTCCTGTCCCCCTCACACCTCAGCCCGGGCTGGCCGTGACAGGCAGGGTAAAATAGTCCGCCTCTAAATTGACATTTCCGTGTCACAAACACGTACATGTATAACCATAGCCGCCCCCCCCCCAAAAAAAAAAAAAAAAAAAAAGAGAAAAATATATATGTATGGTTTATATATGGCCATGACAGGCAGGGTCGAAGTAGCCCGTCTCTTAAATGACATTACAGTGTTGCAGGGGACGTAAAACTGGTAACCAAAACCAAAAACCCGAGTTAGCCCTGACAGACAAGGTCGAACTAGCCTGCCCTTTAAATGACCTTACAGTGTTGCAAAAGGGGATATAATAAAAACTAAGAAACAAACGCTTGTCCAAGCTTGTGATTCGAGCAGGTCAAGCCGGATCATGTTCAACGAACGTGCGGGATAGGCAGTTTGCTCGGTTATTTCCGTGCTCAACTGCACAGTGCGGGTAGTCTCTCTCGGATCACAGAGAGATGAAAGGTGCTAAATTTTGCATTTTAGAAGTTGTTGCCCTCTGTCCTTGGTTTGGTGTGCTGTCACAGAGAGTTGAGTTTTGGTTTTAGTTTTTTGTTTTAGACCCTTGTAACAGTGTAAGATCCTTTTAGAGGCGGGTTACTTCGACTCCGCTTGTCAGGGGCAACCCATAGAGATACATAGCAGAGTGGCCACGCCGTCGCAAAAGCATGCTTCATAGAAGCCATCTTGGTGCCAGGCAAATCTCATTATAGGCTATATTGGTAGAAATTTCGGAGAAACGCAGAAGAGTTCAACTTCCGTATTGCATTTTCTTTTTTAAAGAAATTTATGGGCTTTGGTTTTTTTTCCCACAAGTTGCCGCCTCCTTTTGAACGCTCAATCGTGCTCGCCCAAGACGGCCATAGTTTACAACGGTCAAGCGTATCCTCGCGTGTGCATTTTTGCTCTGGATGTATAAATCTCTGGGCGCAGCCAGGGCTGAAAGGCACACAAGATCTTCCCTGCAGGGAAACAGAGATGCTTGACCACCGTGAGGATCCAACTCCAGGGATAGGCGAAGAGTCTGGCTATTACTACACAGCCGCTGTCATGACAGCGAGAAAGAAGGTTTTGATTCGGTTTATGATTTTACGTTTCTTGCAACACTTGGGTTATTTATAGAGGTGCCTGCAACACTCTAAGGTCAATTAGGAGACGGCCTACTTCGACCCTACCTTTCAGGCCCATTCTGGACTGTGAAGGACAGGCAAAGACCCTCACCGCTACGCAGAGACGCTGGTAGAGCTAGAAATAAAGAGATGGAGAGAAGGGAAGATAGAAAGAGGAAGGGAAACGAAGAAAGAGAACGAAAGAAAGAGAGAGAGAGAGAGAGTAATTAAATGTGAAAACACACGTGATGTCAGCTGCTCAGTCATGTGACCACCCCCCCTCCCCCCGACATCCACTGGCATTAAGTTATCATCACGCTACAGTATTCCAATATTCCACACGGTTGTGCAAGGTTGTGGTATTGTGGCCGACACGCCTTAACTTGTCGTGTTTTCACCATTTCTCTCAGTGTCACAGCACACACACTATGTCACACTCAAACCCTTTTCAATGCTAAATAGTCCCATCTCCACATTTTCCTAAGCGCAAAATACTACTTTTTTTTTGTCACCAGCTGAAACAAAAATGCCTTATATTTGCCTTACAAATACTTGGGAGTTAGGATAAGATAGCAGTGCATTTCTCAGTGTGTCTGACCCATGTATTTGTGATGTCGGGCACGCTTCCTCTCGCTGGGCGTCTGTGTGAAAACCATTGTTTGCTGCCACTGGCCGCCGTAGTCGTCACTGTGTCTTTGTTTTACGGCAATTCATGCCTTGCTTTACTTTCCTGCAAAAACCTCGTACAGCGTAGGTCATATTTCGTTTTCATTCACTGTATATCTTGGTTAAAACAGCCAAAGACGCTGCTGTCTCTATGAATAGATAACTTCAAACTCACTGTCTTGCTTTACTTTTCTCCAAAAACATCATAGGTCATATTTCGTGTTCATTCACTGTCTACTTTTTGTTAAAACAGCCAAAGAAGCTGGTGCCTGTATAAATAAATAACTTAAAACGCACTGTCTATCTCTTTATCTGTTTCTCTCTTTCTCTCTCCACTATTTCTTTTCATTCTCATCTTTCTCTCATTCTCCTTTCTCTCATCTCTCCCTCTCTTCCTTTCGTTCTGACGTCCTTCCACTGTACCTTTAATTCTTTCATCTTTTCGTTTATTTATTTATTTCTTTTTTCCTTCTTTCCTTTCTGACTTCCTTTCTCCCCATAGTCTCTCTTTGACAATTTACTGCTGTGTATTTAGTTGGGTGTACATTGCGATGTAGGCCTATACACCATCGTATGTATTTTAGGACGGGGAGAGAGAGTGATAGAGAGAGAGAGAGAAAGACTGATAGAGAGAGAGATAGAGAGAGCGAAAGATTGAAAAAAAAGTTCCCAAAAAGTATCGGTAATAGAAAAGAAAAAAATAATCAATCACACTCTGACCACCCTTCGCGATTCAGCGCTCTTGCCATACGTAGACGAATTTAATCAAGAAACTTTTTTCATATTTCACCCAGTGAGGTCAGTCCTAACGTCAAGGATATCGAAAGTCGCTGACGCACGTGTACTAAACAATCTAGGATATGACCTGGGATAAAAAAAAACACGATGGAATATGACAGCTGTCTAGACGCTTTTGTTCATGTGACAATTTTATTTTACTACTCTTTCCGTCTCTATCTCCACGAATCATTTTGTTAATGAAACTTATGCTAATTAATTAACATTAACTACTCACTTTGTTCTTATTTGCTCTGTCTCAAAACTTTTGCGGGTCGAGAATGTTCCTTCAACTCACGGACTGAAAAGTGAAATACCCCAAATGCGCCCCATGGCGCCTCTATAAACAACTAACTTTAAACTAACTAAAAAAAATAATAAAAAAAAAGAAAAAAAAAGGAAAAGAAAAAGAAAAAGTACGCAAATGAAGTAAGCTGACAATTTTGTTCTCTTTGTACTAGACCATGTTTCAGTCAGGTTTCAAATATCTGATTAACGGCGCTGTGGTGTAATGGCTCGGCTCTTCGCCTGTCATGCGGAAGAGCCGAGTTCGATCCCACGCGCGGATGATCTGGATTTTTTCAGCTGGGATTTATTCCCCCTCAGCCCGGGTTGGCCCTGACAGGCAGGCTCAAAATAGCCCGTCTCTTAAATGACCTTGCAGTGTTGCAGGGGACGTAAAACTGGTGACCAATCAAACCAATATCTGAGGGGTCTTCTGACCGACATCAGCGGTGTATGGTTAAGCTCTTCGCCTTTAGTAGCCCTATTTTCATCTCCGACGTTTTGCTATAGTTCTGTGTTCCTCTCAGAAGTCTCAGCCCGGGTTGGCCCAGACAGGCAGAGTCGAAGCATCCCGCTTCTGAGATAATCGCACAGTGGTGTAAGAAGCGTGAAACAAAACTAAAGCAGACCAAACCTAAGATTTTCGTCTTTGTCTTTTGGGTTTTTTTTGTTTTTTTGTTATGTTCATCTTATCCTTCAGTTGATATACAGCGGTCATTGTCCCACGAACCCGACTTTTTTTTATAACGAAACGTGGCCCTTTTTTTTATTCTATAGCGGACATCGTGACACCCACGAAAGATTGTTCACGAGCAAGTGTGGGAGTCACATTTAAATTACGGTTGGTCCACAACCTGTTTGGCAGAGATAAAGGCCCTTCGTGTCGGCGGGAAATGTGCTCATTAAACACAACTCTAAATCATAAAAAGAAGAAGAGACCTTCAGATCTTTACTAACTTTAAAACAAAAAGTTTGACCCCTGCGGATTCAATATATGGGACTGTTTTAGAGTCGGGAGGGCTTCAACAGCTGTGATGGCCCAAAAGTCCAGGCACCTTATTATTCCCACAACGATTGTTTACGCACCGTGTGAACTGATTGACCACGGTTAATTTTCGTATTGATTGGCTACGGGTCAGTGGCCTGGAGTTTGTGATGTCAATATTCTAAATTCAATAGTCTGGCCAACTTTTACGGCGATATTTTGATGAAAGTTTTAGCGCTCTCGATGTTTAAAAAATGATTTTTCGTAGATTGTAAAATTCTGTATTGATCATTCATATGGCCGCTGGAAACAATAAAATAAGCCGTCTATTTAATTCTCTAGTCTTGTACGTCCGTTTTAGAAAATTGTCCATGGGAGGTAAAAAAGAAATCCAAAGAGTTCTTGCACTCTTCACTTCTTTTCATTGTGAATAGGTCAAGTGAAATTTTAGCAGCCCATTCCGGTCATTTTGATGAAAAAGTTGCCAATGAGAGAGATAGTGGTGAAAAATTAAACTTTAAGAGCATTGTGTTCTAATGTGTGTAAAGAATTACGTCAACGAATTATAATCGTGTACAGCGAAGCCAAAGATGACACGACTTTGTCAACCTTGTAATGATAATGGCCCTTGTCTGGAAGACAAGTTGCCTGCGCTACACCTCTTAGCCTGTCATGCGGAAGACCCTAGTTCGATCCCGCGTGCAGACGATCTGGAGTTTTTCTGCTGGGATTTCCTCTCTCAGCCCTCGTTGGCCATGACAGGTGCTGTCGAAGTAGCCCGTCTCTTAAAGTTATTGTAGTGTTTTATGGGACATAAAACTGGTAGCCAAACTATAACGAAGGTCACTTATTTCGTGGTGAGCTTGGTGGAAAGCAAGTACATGTACAGTAAGTAGGGTTACCTCCATCTGGCCTATCTGTCGGTTCTGGGGGAATAATGAGGAATTTTATTGCAAACGAAGGAGAGAGATAGGAGGTGAAAGAGAGAAGAGAAACGGAGAGAGGGGTGAAAGAGAGAGGGGGAAGAAAGCGGGGATGGCTGGGGGAGGGACGAAAGGAAAGAGGTATAAAGATGTAGAGAGAGACGGAGAGAGAGAATTTACGAGGAGAGATTACACCATTGCATTAAATTGTCGATGGACACGCGAATTATGGGAAAGAAAGATGTGGGGCTTGTTTTCTTTTCCGTACTTCTTTTCTTTTATCTCTTTGTTTTTATTTAAGATGCATTTCCCCATATAGCATCTATGACCTCTGATTTCCCTCGCAGCACAATGGGGGTAATTTTATATATTATTATTCGTTTTAGGGGATAATGTAAGACCTCCACATCATTGTAGGGTAATTCAAGAGGTGAGGCTTTCTGTTTTTGCTGTTGTTGTTTTCGTTCTGCCTTTGTTGAAATGCCTTCCCTAGCACTGTGGGTGATGGGTTGGTTTTGTTGTTTTCCGGTTGGTCGTTGTTGTTTTTGTTTGTTTGTTTGTTTGTTGTTGTTGTTGTTGTTGTTTTCGGGGGGGGGGGTAGAGAGGATAATTTAAGAAGCGAAGTTTCCTTCTTTGTGTCCACCATCTCTTGGAGAATCTCGATAGGGAGTCATACTAAAAACAGTTTGACTCCAGAACGCCCGCGTCGAACTCCTATCCTGTGTGGTCCGTTACGGCAGATCATGATAGCAATGACACCAGGATTGAGCTGCGTGTGGCCTTCAGCCGTTTTGTTTGTTTGTCAGATTTTTCTTGTTCTTTTTGGCGGGCGTCGACTGTGCTGGTGGGGGATCCTAGTGGAAACTTGATCAAGTTGATCTTTTGCTGGTTTGGTCTTGTTTTGTGGCTGTACACCCCCCCCCCCCCCCACCCTGGAATGCTGTAAGGTAATTTTAGAGGCGGGTCACTTCGATTTCCCCTGTCAGGAGCACATATTACATTCCAGCAGAGAAACGGAGATTCTCATCCAGTGTGGGAATCGAACTCCTGTCCCCTGTGCGATAGATGAAGAGCCCAGCCATTACACCTCCTTCTCCTTCTTTCTGGTAAATTGTAGATGTTACTATTGTTCTGATCTATTACTTGATATCGAAGTAACCTCACAGAGTCCATAGTGCCATTACGCCCGTAACGAAACAAACAAACAGACTTACACCCTTTACCGCTCACACGAACCGGCACGTATGTGCATCACTCCCACAAAGACCACACGTCCTTTGTAGCGACATGCAAGTCTGTGCTTAAGCTGTACCTGTCGGTCTTCCCGGCCTTGACTTGACCGTGACTGCCCAGGAGGAAGCGAGTTTAGTGATAAACGGCAGAACAATGACCACCATTAATTTCCTCGGCGGGAACTGCATGGACATTATACAGTTGATGTAGTTTGTTCAGAAAGCTTAAACTACTCTACAAACGTACGAAAAAAGGGTGTTTTTGTGTTTGTTTGTTGTTATTTTTTAACCAGAGGGTTGTTAGAATGGGTGAGTGTTTTTAGGTGAAGAAATAGACGGTGCCTCTATTTTTAACAAAAAACTAAACAAAAGGAAACTAGAAAATAGTGAGGTTTACCAGGTACTTTTGGGGGGTTGCGTCATCCGTCCTATTGGAGACGAACGAGGATGACAGCGGCTCTCCAACAGAGATACTGCAATCTGGGATCCCAAAGGATTCGAAAGAGCTTGCGACGCGTGTGGAAATACAAACTGAAGTAAAAATCACAAAGCTCAACCAGACCTCAGCAGGTCTCCTATTGGAGACGGACGCAAAATGTGGAGCCCCGCCTCTTAAATCTTCACTTTATATCGTTACAAAAATAGTGCTCTTCTCTAACTTTTCTTCACCTACGGTGTCAAGACTTGACTTCGCCTTGTGTTGTTGTCATGTCACCTGACCGACTTCTGATCTCCTGACCTTTTGACCCTAGTTCGTGAATAATATATTTTCTTTCGCGAATATCTCACAGGTTTAGTATCACCGGAGGGGGTCTGACATTTCTGCTACGGGAGAGGATAGATGATAGGGATATTATGGTAGGCCCATAAGCACGTCTTTAGTGGAGGCGCAAACGAGTGAATCGTCCTCCAAAATATTTGTATCATTCGCCCCTTTGCGCACCCCCACCGACTGTATGAGGATCGTACGTGGGTCGATGAAAAAGAAAACAAAGGAAACTGAACTGCAGATCAATGTCTATGTTTCGATGCTTCCGTAGAATATGACTGGTGTTTGTGACACATAAGGTGTGGTATATTTTTGTTGCTGTTGTTTCTGGTTTTTCGTGGTATTCATATTGTTAGTTGCGTATATTATTATGCCTTTGGTACCGCCCTAAAACTTTCTACCTGTGTGACTGTGACAAGGGACCCTACAACCTGTGTAGATACACTGGAGGAATAGTCACATACGTAGGGAGAGGCTGAAACAGCACAAACCGAACTGGCTCTTCTGTAAAACAAGTTACTTTTAATAACGGTGTCAAAACATCTGCTGTCCATATCTCACTGAGGGGGAATTTAAGGAAACCTGAAGAAGAAAGAGATGTGAGGGAGAGAAAGAGCGGAGAGATAGAGAGAGAAAGAGAGAGGGATAGATAGATAGATAGATAGATAGATAGATAGATAGATAGATAGATAGATAGATAGATAGATAGATAGATA
>JAUKPP010310855.1:0-18917 GCA_032273245.1 Phyllaplysia taylori
CATCAAAATTATTATTAACCTGAAACCTATAAATTAGTGATAAATATTGATTCATATCAACCACGTCATGATTCTAGTTTTTTACTATCTTATGACGTAGTAACGCGCTAGAGTAGGAATTATTGAACTCTTTTACGTATACATTTTTCTTTCTCTTTCCGCTTACTAATCCAGACCGAGCTTGCATCTCTTTATGAAATTATAAGCTCTTTAGTACAACTTCGTCTATGTGTTCTTGGCATTGATTGGCCGAGTTTTTATTGTGCGAGCAATTTCCTGCTTTTTGCTACTCTAAATTTAGCCTAGTTCCACAATTCATTAAAAATTCAAGCTGATATGAGGAAATCTAAATTTTCATCGCTAGCATGATTTGGTTTCTTAGACCATAAGAAAGGGAACCAACTAAATGTACTGCGTTTTGCCCTTAGATATTTGTCATGTATGATTCTTGGATTGGGTTCGTCAATTTGTTTCGTTAGCGTATTTCTGACATGGCTTTCATTAGGTTAGATTATAACAATTTTTATTTTTATTTCACAGAAAACCAAAAGTTTGTGTTCCAGAGAAAGTACTGAAGCTGATTCAGCACCAGTGTGAGAATTATGGGCAAACCACCTATGTTCTTGTTGGCTCTCTGGTTGTGGAAGAAGGTAAGCTGCTGTGTGAAATAAGTATGCCCTGCGGTAATTTCTTTGACCTTCCATATATTTTTCTTTCTTTTCAGAAAAATTGTATCCACATGAATGATGTAGCAAAGGTCAATAAAGTCTCAGTTTGATCATTACACTATAGTGGAGCCTTGGTATTACCTTGTCTTTAACACTCACTTTCAGTGCTTTATAGCAGATACATGTTTAAAACATATGTTTTTAGGTAATTTTGGCTATATCGTTCACTTTTCAAAGAGTTTGTCGATAAAAACTTAACTTTTTACATACAAGTAAAGTAAATTGTGGTTTTGAGAAAACAATATGATGATAGTTTCGCAATAATGGCAAAATGAATATTTCTCTTACCACAGCTTCACTGACAGGATTTCATTCTCTATATTGCATGTATTGGCTAATACTAATACAATAGAACCCGCATAAGTCAACATTGCTGGGACTATTGAAATTACGTCAAGTAAAGAGAAAATCAACTTGAAAGATGTCAATATAGTAAATAAAAGAAAAATTTGGGAATTCCAAATTGTGTCAACTTAACCCAAAGGTCGAGTTGACAGACCTCGAGATATGCAGGTTCTACTGTACATACCTCAGCTAAGACGTTTGAAATCTTGGGTCCGAAAGCATTGCGTTATACTGTTTTACTGTATTTGAGGTGACCATATTAACTGTGGAGCATTCCCTTCATTTGTTTTCAGATGGCGAGGGTATCCAGTTTCAAGTTAATCATCTGGACACACGAAAAGAGATTCCTCCAGACGGTGCAGCCTCTGCACCTGGTGACATTCTGGTTCCTTTAGATGTGAGTGCAACTCAATTCTGTGCCTATGAAAGAGGGGTAGTAGCTAAGAAGAGATTCTGAATGTTCAATGAGTTGATTTAATATCATAATTATTGTTGTGTCAAGTGGTTAATTCTTGTAAAAAAAACTTCTTATCTCATTCTACTGTGGAAAATAACTGCCAATTTACTTCGAGGGTGATATGAAATTGATAGAAGTTAACTGTGTAAGTGAAGCATGTGCCCAAAACTTTTTAGAAGTAACAAGAAAACAGAAATGTATATCACAATCAAGACCCATCTGTAAGGCACTTTTGTAGACATTCAGTTGTTTGTTTTTATTAGTTGCTTTTCAAAAAAAATTTGATCAAATTAAGTTATGAGATGATTTTGATTTTATTCATTGTAATGCAGGTTACCAATAACAAAGCCAAAGAAAGATGTGGATCTGTCGAGGATTACGCCGTTGCTATGAAGGTACAGTAGACTTAAGACTTCAGGCAAGAGCTTTCTCACAAATGACACGCTATTATTGTCATCTCTGCTTGCAACCTCTGTATGCTACAATCAAAACTTCACTGCCATCTTTCCTTAAAGTGTAAAGGAATAGGCCTAGTTTAAACAAACTTTAAAACAATATGGTTTAAGAAAACACAACAGATTGAACAGTGATGATGGCATCCCTTTTTGTGTCAGTGCAGTATCTCAATTGAATAACTTAAACTAATAGTAATAATGCAGAAAAGTGTGTATCAAGGGTAGGGAGGGAGGAGGAGTTCTTGACCACCAATGTTCACTATCTTAATGAGCCTCCTGGACCCGAGCGCTGTGTGAACAATATCCGTTTTGTTGTTTTCTTGACAGCAACAGCTATCACATGCTTTGATATTAACTAATTACAAGATGTACCCTCATATTTGATTGACATAGAAAGTGTATACCGGAATAAAAATTAATAAAGTTTAAGTCAGTTACTACTGTGAGTATGCTTTTGAAATTTATGTCCTTGAAAATATCAATACTGGCTCATGTGGTATTTTCTTTTTTGTCCTCAGCGATTGCAAGAACGCTGTTGCTGCAAGTCAAACATTGACCTCAGTAGTTTCATGCTGCTTCGAGGATGGGGCTCATTCTACAGCAATGCTGTTACCTCTGTGGCACACCTTGATTTTGATATGGTTACTATGGAAACAGTGTTCAAAGCAACTCCAATTAATCCGGTGCCAATTGTGCTGACAGCTCTTTCAAAAAATTTGGCAGGTCCGATGAGTTTGAGCCACATGCAAGGCACACCCAAGACAGGGTGAGTTTTTTCTTTCTGAGCCTCCTAATTTGTATCTGATGGCCATGAGTTTGTTGTGATCCGTGCTGTTCCCCTCTCATAATGAAGGAAAAGGCAAAAATATGTTATTCTTTCTGGGCCCTTGCCCTGTACCTGATGGCCGTTAGTTTATGATGCTCTTTTGATCGTTTCATAAAGAGGCAAAGATTGAAAATGATTACTAATCTCCACTGTTACTATGGACATATTTCTGCACGCTTCGAACTGGGTTTTAGAAACAAAATTACAGTCCACTCTGTCTTTACTAAATAATAGTCTATTGTTACTGATTTATTCTTTTGTTTTAAACAGATCACAATGACAAGACAGAGACTATTTCTTGACTTCTTTTTTTTAGTTGTTGTTTCAGTGAATGAACTGCAGGTTTTTTGTTCTCTCATCAGGTTCCTGACCATGGACCACACAAGGAAATTGCTGCTTGTATTGGAATCTGATCCAAAGACAGCAACTCTTCCCATTGTTGGCATGTGAGTGGGTCCTTCTTCTGGTGTCAGGAGAACTAAAGTCTTCTTTGCTTAAAATTAGGCAAACATTTGAAGTTGATGAGTTATTTAAGGATGTGTGTAATTTTCTGTGTAAAAAAAATAATGTCATTGTCTGAAGTTCCTTACCCCTGGAAATAACAGTAACCATTGTAGGAGTCTAATAAAGAATTACTTTACGCTTTCTCTACTTTTATTCTTCTTGTTCCATCAAGTGATGAGGATGAAAGTTCAGGTCATTTCCATTCTCATGACAAGAACGTAATATTGCATTAAAAAACACATGCGAAGAGGACTCAAACAAAACAATGTAAAAACATCTATACCGATATGCAGCACTCAGCATGAGACAAAACAGAGACTCTACACAGACACATAATATGCTCTCTTGAAACCTTAAATTTTGTTATAGTATATAGCAGTAGCCAAAGTAATTTTTATCAGAAAATGAGCTGTATTGAACCTGCCTATCCACCTACTGCTGTAGTAATGAGTAATGGAAGGCAACTGTTGTGACTCTATGCTCCACACGGAGAAAAAGGACTACGTCAAGTCATTATTCCTACCCCCTTCGCATACACCATCAAACAACTTTAAACAAAATTCATTCTACAACATTGTTCTGCAGTTTATTTTAAGCATTTGTGTCGGTATCTGAAATTCACTGATGATCTTTTGTGTCAAATTGTACAAAAACTCACCTCTTCTTATGTATTTGACAGATGGGTCTCTGGTACTGAGTATGTGCAACATCCGTATGTCTGGGCAGCATGTTTGAGATACATTCACAGCACTCACCTGGAAGACAGGTTAGTTACATTTATGCACTAGTCATATTTGATGCTTTAGGGACGTCAATTTTTGGTGAACTTGATTTGTACCGTTAATATTTTCATCTACATTCAGCATTATCACTAACCTTGTAAGTAAACATATTTGCCAATGAAGAAAAAAGTTCGGTAAATTTTGTCTTATGGAGTTTGCATCCCAGGGTAACTCAGAAGTTGACTAGAAGAATTTTTGGTCTACAGTTGAGCTATGGTCTTGAAAATGAATGAGATTTATGACTTTTAAAAGTAATTTCCTTAAATGTTAGTCACATGTCGCAAGGTCATTGATGTATGTACGTGTAGCCCTATATTTCCTGTTCTGTTCCAGGGTATGTATGCCACCATCGGAATTTCTTCTAGTCCTGTACACACCACTGCATTCAAAGCCAGAGTTCTTCCAGTGCTGCACGTCGTCAGGCAATGTCAACTTTGAGTTCCAGCTGTACACCGGTCATGATGTTGGAAACCTCACAAAGGTAGATGGATGTCTTTTGTAATCACTGTCAGTGTTGGGAAACCATTGTAACATATTTTATGTTTTAAAATTTTTGTAACTTAATGTAACAGCCATTTTTTCCCTGATTTCCCTTTAACAATGTGTGACTCGCGACTTTGCTGAAATCACAAGTATCTTGACTCTTATTCTACTTCTTATTCAAAGTCAATCAGTCATTTCCTAACCAATGTGAAGAACAATTTAGAAGGTTTATCACTGTGCAATAACTCGAAAATTTTATGAGCTGATTTCATCGTGTTGTGACACAAATAAGTTTTTTTTAATGGTGCCTGGATCGATTTTAACTGCATTGTAAATAAGTGACCATGGTACGGTTTTTTTATTTAACCTGGTCGATTAGAATTAAACTCAGAGCTTGATTTGGGTCGATCTGAGTTTTGAGTCATTAGAAAACATATTTGTAAGTTGTCCCATGTGACTTTTTTAGTGTTGAATTAAGTTTTTTGTACAAGATTGTAAGACCACGGATATTAAGAAAATGATTATGCTTTTGAAATTTCTAGAATAGAGACTGCTGACTTTCATGGTGTCGTCCATCACCTTGGATATTTCGGGATCTTGATATTTAGTTTGTGGAAAAAACACTGGTTGCCTTTAATTTCAGACACAATATTGCCAATTCTGATATCATGTTACATATCATGAATTATTCTGTAGCCCTTCATTAGTGGGGACCTGTGAAAAGGTCTTGAACTATTTGCTCTTTGCAAACACATTTATTAAAGTCCATGAATGTGAAAAGTTTGTATTGGTCCCATCAGTAAATCAAGGATATTTTGGTGATGATAGGCCTATTTATTTGAAGCATTGTTTATATTTCATAATGGCTTTTTCTTTTTTAATCTTTTCAGTCCCTTTCAAGCCACAGTGATAACTTTACTGAAGTGGAGTTGGATGTGGTTGGTGCTGGGGGCAAAATGGAAATGTTTGATGCAGCAAGGGCGAAGCATGGTCTATTGCAGTGAGTCATAGTATTCATGAGAATAAAAAATACTCAGTCAAGATTGAGATAGATCTCTCATGCAGGAAAACTTAGTGTAAATCTTAGGTTTGGTTGGGTTTTTTTTTTTTTTTATATCATTTGCAAATCTGTAAGGTCATTTTAAGTGATGAGCTACCTCGACCAGGGCTGAAAGGGACGGATTCCAGTGGAAAGATAAAGATGTAGATACTCGTTCCCTCCTCTTTCCCCCCCCCCCCCCCTTATGAGAATCAAACTCTGGTCATCTGCTTGATAGGCAAAGAGTCTAACCACAACACCATAGGCACCAGTATTGTTAATCTAAGTTAAGGGAAGTAAATAATGCATCGAAGAAACTGGCTAGAGCCGGTACACAAAGATTAAGAAAATATTAAATGGATCACAGCCTGTCCTGCTCTTTTGTTTTAATTCATTTTTTTTTTCTTTTCCTCTCATGAAATTTGAAAATGGCATATCATAGAATTTTATACATCTTTACACAAACCCGAAATTCTAAATTTTTTTAGCAAAATTTCTTCTTTAACTTTCTCATTACTTCAAAGTCTCTAGTTCGACAATTCTATGACTCTAGTTACAAAATTAGACAGATTTCTTAATAGGATCTTATTTCAACAGATCGTCCCTTTTACATGGAGAAAATGACAGCCACTCAGTACCTGAGGACATAGAACCCCGAGCTGCTCCCACACCCCACATGGATAAGGTAGTAAAGTTTCCTAGTTCAAATACAGTTCAAATACAATTTGCAGCTAGTTTATTGAGAAATGACATAAAACTTTACGCTTCACGAAAGACAAACCTTTTTGTGTTTTCGTCATCCACAGTAATTTAAGGGGACAACCAGAAGACTAAATTTAAAGTGACTTTTCAAATGCTTTGTTCTTAATGTTCCTCTCAAGTTCCTTAAAAATGTTGAAAGTCCTATAGTTGTATGAAAAGCAAAAGTCGTTACTAAAATTAAGGAGTAAAGTCCTTCCCATTTTTTTAACCAGAGTGGGGACTATAGGTAAGTTACTATACTATCACGGAAATTACATAACATAAAAGGCACGAAAAAGGAAATAGTGAAAGCTGAACCCAATGTATCCTACTCATATTTTTCTTTGCTGAATAGGTACACTATTCATTTTCTATATTAACTCATTTGATCTTTTCTTTGCCAGGTGCCTTCTTTCAAGCCAATGGTGCCAGATGTGTCCATCTTGTGGACAGAGCCATCAGAAACCCCCCATATCCCTCCTTCATCCTTGCCTTCTAGGCCTTATCTTCCATCAAGCCTAAGTTCAGCTTCACCACAGGTTTATGGGAATCACAGCACCGAGCATTTTCACCAGATGTACTCCAATGCTGGATCGTATGCCCCTCAACGGCAACCACAACTGTATGCCCCTCAACGGCAACCACAACCGCAAATCGCTCAGGCATCAAACATGGCACCATTTATGTCCACTTTGGCTCGCACTCAAGGAAATGTGTACTCTCAACACAGAGAAATTCCTCATTCTGCCCAAACCACCATCCCCCAAAGACATCAGTCCCCGTGGAATCTACAATATCAAGGACACATTGGATATCCCCAACCTCATGGAATTGGACACAATGTCCATTTCCCATCTCAGCAGCTAGCTACATGCAATACCTCCCATTCTATACCTTCCCAGTTAGCTTCTAACGCACCACAATTCAGTGAAGCGCCTCGTCATGCCTCCCTGAAAAACCCATATGTGATGCAAAGTGTGCCTATGACCTCTGGACCAAGATCTTATCCAGCTTACACCCGCCCTCCTTCACAACCTCAGCCCTCTTCCTCATTACAAACCCAGCAAGCTGCTACCCCGATGCAGGTTGGACATTCCGCACATGCAAGTGTTGGGATGAATGTGGGTCGGATAGCAACGAATGGACCAGTCCCACCAATGTCCTTGTCACAACATGCTGGGATTCTGAAAGCTCCCACGGGTCACTTCCACTCGCAACCTGCGCCTCCAGTGCAACGAGCACCAGTAACAGCACAGGCTCAAATTGTAAATAATAATTATGCGATGACTCAAAACATGAATAATAATGCAGTGACTCAAAATGTGAATAACAATGCAGTGTTACAACACCAACGGCCTGGGCAGACGGCCAATATGATATTCACCCCTGCCCCAGTGCAGCATGAAAATCCTCCTTCGGGACCAACGGTGCTTGCAACAAGTTCTTTACCCAGTGGTAGGGGGAACTCTATAGACTTGTCCCATGCTCATTTCAGTGTGAACTCAAAGGCGCCCCAGCCTATGAGTAAAGATATGCGTGCTCCGATGACTTTATTGAAAACTGTGATAGAAGAATCCTCATCTTCTTCCTCTTCATCTGCAACATCCAAGGCAGATCGAGATGTTGCAAGCAGCAAAAACCTCCGGGAAAGGAGAGCTGAAGTGCATGACGGTAGCCATAGTAATAGCACTGGCAGCAGCAGCAGAGTGAGTGATGAGGACAGTGGGCTCAGCATTACACCTGACATGCTCATCCCGTCACCTCAGAGTCAGGCTCAACCACTTCCAACCTCGATGGCACCTACATCCTCCACACCCGGTGCTAGTGCTGCTTCTACTGCTGCCACACCTGTCACTTCAACGCAGCTGCAACCTCCTCAAGCATCAACTTCTTTAGAAGCTTCTATGAACAGCTTGAATTGGAACCAGGTTCCCCCTGAGATCCGCATGCTTCTCATCCAACAGAATGAACAGCTCAAGCTTCTTCAGCAACAGATCGCGCTCCTCATGCAGAACCAATCTCAACAGCTGTCTGCGTCCCAGAGCTCAGCAAACAACCAGCCTTATGACAGCTCAGCTACGCATGTCTCAGCCAACACATCTGGGGCAACTCAGATCTCAAAGCAGTGCTCTGTTGGAATAAATACGTCTTTTGTAGATTCTGCTGGGAATGTGCACGATACAAGCACGCCTCATAATAGGAGAAATGTTCAGACAAGCCCTCAGAAGTTTTGCACTCATCCAGATTTTGTTGCTTCACCAGTGCTGATGGACTCACCCTCACAACAGGAACAACTCAATGGTGAGCTGATTCTATAGTCAATTCTTATTAGAAAATGTAATCATTTATTTGTTTGTTATCAATTCAACATAAGATTTACTCTTTTGCTCATGAAAGCTTATTCGGAAACTGGTACTCACAGTGGACACTAAAGAAATGGTCGCTTCAGCTGGAAAGAAACTTTTAAAAAACTTTTTTGTGGGGTAGTGCATTTTGAAATTATCCCTCTGAGGTTGACATCCATGCGTAATAGCTCTGCTGATGTCACCAGGCTAATTACTTCCTCATGAAAGTCTGTGAACAATTTTTTTTTTAAAATCGAATTCCAAAGAGATGAGAGTGAGAGCACTCAATGAGTGTGAGAAGATTGGATTGTTTGAAGTATCTGTCCTGCAGAATGGTTCTGCAATGGTGGTTATTTGAGATTTTCTTTACGAGGCCTAATTGTATCAATGTTGGCTACAACTACAAGGCAAGATTCTCCTGCAGAACCATTCATTTTCCGCGCGCTCACTTATAATTTATCAGCTAAGAGTTTTGGTTTGTTTAAAGATGCGTGTTGAAGATAATTTTTAAAAATCACCTCTAAGTCTTTGAACCAGTTTCATTTATTAATGTGTCGAATGTAAGATGCGTGTAGAAGATCATTTTTAAAAATCCCTTCTACTTCTAAGCCTTTGGACCAGTTTCATTTCATGTGTCGAATTATAATATGTATCGCTATCTCTAGAGGGAAGAGGGGAAAAATGTGTTAGAATAAATATAATTTAAGTATTTTACTCAAGAAGAACACAAATATGTGACATTTTCAAGAATTTTTTCATTTGAAGGATCGAGAAGCAATGGGAACACTCCTGCAGAAATTAGAAACCATGGATCCATCCCGGTCAACAGCACAAAGTATGAAGATCTCAAAGCCAACAGATCAGAGAACAGCGCCCCTGGGCAAGAAGTTTCTTCAGCAAGGACACTGTCATCTCAGACATCATCATCTGAGGAGGAGGAGACTGACCACAGAGACCTAGTCAGTGCGGCAGAGAGCATACCTGTCTATGATCACACCATCAACACAGCTGTGTCAGATCTTGTTGTGGACATGCCAGACTATGCCTCCACTGAGGACAGCAAGTAAGTTATACAGGCCAGATCCAGCTTAGACTATAAAATCAAATCAATTAGGCTCAGGCTTTCCTAAAAGGGTTTTATTGGTTAATCTGGGGTTGTGCTCTGCATTTATCAAGGGATAGGCCTACCTTGTCTGCTCATCTGCTGCACTTGTCATGCAGAGGAAGGTATTGATAGCTGGACCTCTGATTTGGATGAATACCTTTGTCTTATTTCTGGGAACCAGCATCCATGGGGTAGTGGTCAGGCTCTTCCCCAATCATGCATGGGACAGGAGTTTGATCTCCATGCTGGATGATCACTTGTCTTTCTGTTGGGATGTTGTGTCCAAGTTGGCCTTGACGGGCAGGGTTAAGTGGCTTGCCTCTAAATTGTCAATTGACCTTGCAGTGTTTCGAGGAGCGCAAAGCTAAAAGCACAGACAGTGAATCATTGGCAAGAGTTGTGATAATTTCAGGCTGTTGGCCACAGACTCACTATGAACACTATATGGGGATTTGTCCTTTGTTTATCAAGGAATATGTTCTTCTGCTGCAGTAGCCTAGTGGTGATGCAGAGTGATTCTGGAATCATAACTGTGAGTCGTAGGTTTGTTTTTTCTTTCTTGCCAAGAGATAATAGGTTGGCACAGTGGGGTGTTAAACTCTAATTCTTATAATTAGTACCTTGATTGGTAACTTTTCAAGTGTTGTAGTTTCAGGCGCTCAAGGATAATAGGATATTGTTGACTCAGTTGCATTGTAATTATACAGCCTTATATCAAGAGGGTTTGTGTACCGTTACCTGTTATCCCGCAATGAATTATTCATATACGATATTATTAAGTAAATTGATTGTTGTGTTCACAGTAAGTCGAAAAATACTAGACCATCTTCTGCTTTGGACTAGTTTAGCACTGGCTCTGGATTGCTTTGCCTTTTCTGTGACCTTCATATTAAAATGTTTTCACAAATTTCCACTGGAGATGTTAAAGCCTTTCAAACTATGCGTATTTCTTATGTGCGCCTTTTATATCTTTGATCCCAGGTCTCAGTCTCAGTTTGATCGAAGCCCAACAAGTGTCAGTGATTATTTCAACAACGGTCAGGTATGTAAGCCTATTAGTAAAGGCGTAGATGTTTGTCTTGTCTTCTCAGTTTTTTAAACCTGCAGGTCTTTTGGGCTATTTAAATTCAAGCATGTAATTTTGAATAAATAGACATTTATACTGTGTATTAACCACTTACTCTCTGAGTTTTGGGATGAGTTAGCATGAAATAGGAAAATAGGATAAAGACTTCTCAGGTTATGTTATATCCAGGAATGACCTTCAATGCCAGAATAAATTAGGATAAGGACTTTACAGGATATATATACTACTAGTACTAGGGATTACCTTTTTACGTCAGCATGGTGCCTTGGTAGTCGTAAGCTCAGACCTGCTATCTATTCAAGTATTATGTGTGTAACTATTACTAGATATAATGCAAATCTTTCTTCATTTTGATTTATCACTGTAGGCTATATAGGTTAATGTAATTTAAAGTGCTAATTTTTTTCTTCACACATACCTGTTTGCAGGATGACTCATATTCTACATTGGCAGAGGATGCTACAGATCCAAAGCAGTACTATAGTCAGCTAATGGTGAGACACTGTCTATTCTTTTCAGATGTTGCAAAATGTGTGAGCTCTGCTCTCAGAGTGTTTGCCTCTTTTTTTCAGGCCCTTATGATGTTTCTTTATTGCTATTTAACTTTCAGCAATTAATTGTGATAATAATGTATGGTTTGCTCAATTTTTTTTTACACTTGCTTAAAAGGTATTTCTGAAAAATTTGGGCTTAACACACTCAAATATGAATGTCCAATATTTTTGTACACGAAAAAAAAAATTGTTTCTATTCATAAGGTGCTATTGTAACCTATTTTTCCTGATCCTAATGGGAAATCCATTTTTTTTCCTTTTGGATTATATTTAATTAGACATCACACTCGGAAAAAAGTGTAATCAAATGCCAACTATTTGAAATTTGATATTGTCCTCCACACAGCCAAGTGCATAGAAAGTCTATTTAGGAAATTTTTGGCACTTAGGACATTATTACTATCATAAGTTCATTGGAACTGACTGCTTGGTGGACTGGAAACTTGGACAGTTTTCATGGTTAAACTATGAAACTGCAACTTATGGGAAACATAATTTTCAATAACTTGGAAGTTCATAATATAGATGTTAGTAGCACCAGGATCTTAAGTGCTCCAAGCATAAGAAGACAATGATGTGGCGAAGCTTGATGTTGTTTTCTAAATCGTTTATGCCTTGTCCTCAGAATAACATTCAGATGTTTCTTACCAGTGATGGCAGTCGAGACACGGAAGCCTCGGAGAACGGGCCTCAGTCAGATACTACAGTGCAATCTTCCCCCTTCAAGTATGCCTGTTTTTTTATTTGGCTTGGTTTTAAATTTACACCCCTTGTAACACTGTCAGATCCTTTTTTAGGTGGGCTACCTTGCAGAGAAGGACTCAATATCCCAGCAGAGAGACAGAGGTGTTTGTTCAACCTGGGTATCAAACTCATGTCCTCTGCTTGCAAGACGAGGAGCCTAACCAATACATGACATACGCCGGTAGTATGTCCCTAATTCAGCAGGCAATTTTCCAATCTTGTCTGCTTTTCATAAAATATGATTGAAGTGTTTCCACAGCAAGGGCATTTTAGTTATTACTTTTACAAATTCTGAACTGTTTTGAAATATATGTACCTGTGTGTTGGTTTTCTTTTTGTAATGCACATTGAGCATCTCATCTTGATGAAAATGGGCAATAGCAGGCTTGCCAACTTTCCAGAAAGTGAAATAGGGAAAATGGACTGACCCAGACCATTCGGAAGAGCAAACACGACGACTCAAACTTCAATAATATATATTCATATGGAAGTGCAAAATACTGGGTATTCTGATTGTAGTAATTAATGACAAATTATGGCAACAATAGCACCAATTAAATTTATATTATAATCTGCTCCCCATTATTTACATCATGTACAGAAGATGAAGCTGCCTTGTCTCTAGTTGGCAGCAGTGGAGTGCAGGCTTCTCCTTTATGAGAGGGTTTGATGAAAGGGAACTCCTTACTGTAGGATTCATTGAATTTTGTCTGAGGCTTTGATTTTTTCAATGGCAGCTGACGAACCACCGAGGTTGGATTATCGTCTGATGGCCGTTTGGCCTTAGGAAAAAACTAATCCGTCACCATGTAGGCCTAGGTCAAATAAGCATGAAACTTGATTCAATTCAGTCTTCTTGATAATAAAAATAAAAGCACTCACTTACATTCTAAAAGCTTGTCAAAGCCATGACACATCCAGAATATAGAACAAGATTTTACAACTTTTATAATTCCTCGTTCCTTGAATCCATTACCACAATCAAAGGAATGAGCAGTTCAGAACACTAGATTTAGATCTAGTTGATGTTTTGGACTCCACAGTGCTAGAAAGAAATACTGATAGGTCTACTTCTCCAACTTTACAAATCACGGCAGGAAATTAGGCCTCGATTGGATCATCTGCAGTTGTCTGGAGAAAAAAAACGATTTTCAAGAGCTATGTGGCCTAGGCCTAGACTGAGGCACACGATCACACTAACAGTTCTGAATACATCCCATAACAACATCAGGAAACCAGAGCTGTGACTTCGATTATTTACCTGTAATGGTATGAAGTGTGCAAATCGAAATTTCGATATCTACTTCCTGACATTCTTCCTTGTTGATTTCAAGTTTCGTTTTTCTACATGGCCTGGTTAATTCTTATTTCGCTGTGCAACCCAAAAGTGGGGCAAATTCATTCGAAATTGGGAAGTCGTGAACAATGGCTCCATTTTGAGACTTTCCCAGAAAAGATCGGAAAGATTGGCAAGCCTAAAATAGAAATGTAATTTATTATTATTTTTATTAACATTATTATTGTTACCAGAATATTATTTGATTTTGAGCTTTATATGATCACAGGAATGCTAATTTTCATTTTTATACACTATGATCCACAGGGCCTCAGCCAGCAACAACTCCACATTTGTGCCACAAATCAACTACATCTCCATGCTACTGGGCTGTGGTTCTGATGCAGGCCAGTCAATGGAGATCAACGCCATGGCCATGAAGTATCTCAATGATGAACAACTCACACAAATGGCTAAGCTCCGACTAGGCTGTCCAAAAGCCTCCCAGCACCATAACTACACAGAGAAAATTCTCCAAAAAGTTATTGGTCACAATAAGTCCTCTGTCTCAACTCCGGATGCATCGGGTATATCTCCCAACGACATGACCATGGGTACCAGAAAGTACTTAGAAAAACACGGACTTCTTGGGGGAGACGATGATAAATTCATCAGTGGAAGCAAGGAGCCATCTTTCTTTAATCATAGCATGAGACTTAACACAGACTTCAGCATGGCTGCCAGTGGTGGTGATCCAGATTTAGATGTGAATGCTTCTAAATGGCAGAGTTCCAATGATGGGGACGTTAGCTCAAGACATTCTCAACAATCATCCCCAGTCAAAAGCCCGGTGAGGAAGGAAATTCTCAGACCCCGAAGTAATCGTCCTCACTGCTCACCATCGACAGAAGAAGAAGATTCCCCAGCGAGAAAAGACAGGTGGCTTCCAGACTCAATAAAAAGTTCAGCGCCCCTTAAAGACATCGGCGCTTCTCCTATATTGCCAACATCAAGGAATTACAATCCCAACGAATGTAATAAAGAGAATGCAATGAAGAAAGACGGACGAGGGAAGAGCACAAAGCCAAAAGCCAGCAAAGAATCTCCCCGGAGGAGTGTGGAATCTGCAACAACTACGTCTGCTGAAGATCCTGAGGAGGAAAATTTGTTAGATATTGAAAAGTTAAAACAACTGCCAAAGTTACTGTAACATTTTGTGTTATTGCTATTATTTATTTACTTAATTCTTGACTTTGCGCATTGTAGCTAGCCTAATGTATTGTATTTATTGAATATTAGCTCTAGCTGACTTTAGTTGTTGTGCAACTTGGTTGATTTATCTTGCTCAAACTGTTGGCTCTTTTGCTGAAGCTCAAGTCCACTATGTAGAAGATACATCCTGCAGCCAAAAGTGTTGAGACAAATTATCAGTAGGCTATATAATATATATGGGTAACAGTTATTGTATGAAATTGGATGCATGGATTTTTTTTTTCTGCATAGCTGTTTTGGGGTTTGTTTGGGGTGGGATTTTTTTTAGGAGGAAGGGGGAGGGGGGGGGGGGGGGGGTGCTATTATTAAACCTTGTTATAAAATGTGCCTTAAAAATTTTAGATGCATTTTTTTCATGTGCTAACAAGAAGCTTCTATCCAATTGTTTTGAATTAATGAGGGTTTTTTACTGTTGTTTTTGTTGCTGCAATGAAACTCGGATATATAGCAAAGTCATTGGGACCAGCCAAATGTCCTGGTTTTATCCAAGGTATTTTAAAAAAGATAAAGAAGGGCAGGAACTTTTGCTTTGTTCTCTCATGACAACTGAGGTTTGTGACATCCCTGCTCATTATCCAAGTTCCACTGTACTATCTGACTATTATTATTGTTCTTTTCAACTCGACCTATTTCATTATCACTATTGTTGCCACTCTGTTGTTACTGTTATTCCTGTTGTCTGAAGTTTCTTTTCTAATGTGCTAATAGTTTTTGTAATGTAAGGTTCTTTGTCTGCTCAAAACATAAAATCAGAAAGAAATCGATACAGAAGAGTGGTAGAATCCTTCTTTGGCATTGTGCTACCTTATTGCAAAGGCAAGAAAAGTTGCTCAGCATTTTATTTTTGTTTGGTTTCGTTTGGTTCCTAGTTTTATGTCCCTTCCAACACTGCTGTACTGTTATGTCATTTAACACTTTGTATTCACACGATCAGGAGAACAAAGAACCGTATCAGTCAGGGAACGGTGACTGTCAGGCTTCTCAGGCCTGGTGCATATATATGCGCTGAATTACTGGATGGGCAGATTTGGTTCAGTGCATTTAAAAGCCGAGGGACTACAAAATGTTATGAGAGCATTTTATGTTAGGAACAAGTACCACAGCATGGCGCCACTTGCTCAGCCCTTTTTGTTGCATTGTAACCCTACACTAACCACTGTGGCGTTTGTGGTGTAATGATCAGGCTTTTCACCCATCATGCGGGAGACCCATGTCTGATCCCATGTGCAGATGGTCTGTATTTTTCTTCTGGGATTCAGCCTGGATTGGTCCTTACTGGCAGGGTTGAAATAACCCGTCTCTACTTAAATGACGTTTACAGTACAGTGTTGCAAGGAATGTAAAACTGGAAACCAAACCAAAACCACTATACTACTCCTTACCAGAGTGCCAATCTGTCTCCCCTTAAACCCCAAACCATCCACTAGTGTCTGTGGTGTACTGGTTAGATTCTTTACATAAGGATAGGAGTTTTGTTCCCACGTTGGACAAGCATCTCTGTCTCCCTGCTTAGATGTTGCATCCCTCTCTTAGTCTCGGGTGGCCCTGACAGCAGGTTCTAAATTGCTTACCTCGAAAACCAGCGCTGTGGTGTAATGATTCTAGGCTCCTTGCCTATGATATGGAAGCCCGAGATTGATCCTGCATGTGGACGATCTGTGGTTGTTTTTTTCCATCTCAGCCTGGGTTGACCCTGATGGGCAGGGTCGAAATAACATGTCTTTAAATGACCTTACAGTGTTGCAGGTGGCGTAAACTAGTAACCATCCTAACCAAATGAAAAATTACCTTATTCTTATTGTGCCACAAGGGATATTAATAAACCAAAACCAAATTAATCAAGTGTTTAAGGTTGAAAGTGGCAGGACGGGAGAGAACTTCTCACTTATTTATTTGAAATTAAAAAAGAGTCTGTATTCAACTATGGCTCCCCATTACTCTTCTTCATACGGTGGTAGGCCTCCTGAGTGGTCTGTTCCTTTGACCAGGCAAAATTTTCAGAAGTTGAAACTCAAGGTCCTTTACATTAATTTATTATGTAATAATTGGAGGTATTGTTTTGTTACCAGTTTTACATCCCTTGCAACACTGTGAGGTCATTAAAGAGACAGGCTGCTTCGGCCCTGCCTGTCAGAGCCAAGCCGGGCTGAGAGAAACAAATTCCAGCAGAAAAACACACACGTTTGTCTGCACGTGAGACCAAGCTTTGGTCTTCCGCATGATAGATGAAGAGCCTGACCAATACACCACAGACCCTAGTACAAATGTAATAATAGTAGAGAATATCAGGATGAATGTTAGCAAAAGCAAAAAAGAACCCGTAGGCTGGCTTTGAGCAACTTATTAATGAATTCATGTAGGTAGAACCCGCATATCTTGAAGTCTGTTGTTAACTCGACATACAGCTTAAGTCGACACGATTTGGAAGTCCCAACTTTTTCTTTTTAACTACATGGATATCCCTTGGGTCGGCTTGATCTTAACTCGACGTGATTTCAATAGTCCCGGCAATGTTGACTTTTGGGTTCTACTGCACTTTTGTTGAAAACCGGGGTTTGAGTAGGCCTACATGGTGTCTTGTTAGTTCCTGTCTAATATTCTCTGTTTCCTCTTCTCCTCTTCTTAGTGATGGTGTGTAGAAATTTGTAAAGATGACAAATTATAAAAAGCCTACATTGAATAATTTATGTGATTTATATTTACAATGTAAATGTAAGTTAGGCCATATATATTTATTTCATACAGATAAAAATATACTGTCAGACAAAAGTAGGTAGGCTTATATGCTGGTTTTCATTCTGTCAAGTGCATTTTGTTCTTTAAGTAAGCATAATCTGCCCATCTGCATTTTGTCAAAGCATGTCGTATTGAAGTCTTTTTCAAAAGAAATGAAAAAGTTTTTCAGTTGACTAGAAACAGCTGATCTTTGCTAATGTGGATGGAAATTCAGTGCTATGGCTCTAACTTTGCAAAACCTTGGGAATCCCAAACTCAACAATATCAACAGTCCTAATAGTTATAAAGCTAGTAAGTATTTGATGTGTGTGCTGGACTGTATCCGTAAACACAAACGTGCATGGTTATGAAAGTAACAAAAGGGGTTTTTACTGCCTGCCTGTCATTACCCTCTTCTTTTCCACTAATATTGTGTCTTTTGACGTTCGTTCCACTGATTTTTAGTACTGTTTCAGTAACTGATCATTACTTTGAAACTTCTTTTTCAAAAGATGTGCATGGATTATTAGGATCTCTTAATCTCCTCTAATGACTGAATGAAGGCCAAATATATTTTTGTGTTAAAAAATATTATGTATTCAATTATTTAAAGTACCGGTAGGTAGTTACATTGATGGGCGATATTTTGCAGCATTCACAAAATGTGTGCCCTCTTTAATGTGCCATTTTTTTTAATGATCAAAGTTTACTTTATTTTTTCCATGAGAAATTGTGAAATATTATTCCCCTGTCAAATGCATGGCTCATTGATGTACTCTCAGGGCATTAAATAAAGCTTACTATAATATATTCTTGAGATTCAGTAATTTTTTTAATTTTACTTTTACACATTTTTTAAGAAACATTGTTGTTGCTATTCTTAAACATAACTTTGTGCCTTTCTGGTCAGTTCGGTTTTGGTTTAATGCCCCATGCAACACTGTAGTGAGGCTATTTACGAGGCGGGACCTCTGAGTGATAGGACGGGGCCAGGGGCCATGAAACTAATAAAAAAAAAAATACTGGTGGACCTCCTCAGATTCGACCGCCCCTCAAATTTTACTTGGAAACAGAAAACTTAAACCAAAATCATCTATTTATGGTCATTTGTGATTTGGTAATTTCCCATTATCAGGATCTCATATAATATCTGTTTGTGAGATTTATATTTCTTGTGACTCAACTTGTTGAGACCGAAAGAAACTGTTCACTTTACCGTAAATAATCTTGACTTTATCCTATCAGGGGACATACTGTATGGGTCATCAAAATATGAAGAGCTTCATCACAAAATGCGTTATATGCTCAATGGAAGAAACTGCGAAAATTACAATTTACTGTTTTTGTGAATTATCAATGTTTTTTGTGTTTTTTTTCTTTTTTGGGGTGCTGCTGTTTTGTTGGTTTATTTTATTTTTTATGTGTTTTGTTTGGGTGTTTTGTTTGTTTGTTGTTTGTG
>JAUKPP010310966.1:0-18908 GCA_032273245.1 Phyllaplysia taylori
AAATATAATCCAGTTCTTACATATGTAGCTTCAACTTTTTGGCTTTTTCATATTTTCCTTTCTTATTTAATTAAAATGTAATCACTATTTGATAATGGTAATTCTTCAATATTAAGTGAAACAGCACTATTATTAACAGGCAAGATTGTTGATAGATTTTCTAAGAAGTCGACAACAACATTAGATATTGATGTAGCTCCTTGGTTTGTAGATGAAATCAAAACATTTTTTCCTGCTTTTAAAGCATCAACAATTTCAGTTTTATAATCCTTAACTTTACCAGTTGTATATTTAACTTGACCCTCTGGGGGTGGTACATATACATACCCAATACTACCATCAGGGTTTAATTTGAGTAATGAACCTATAGTTTCCCCGCCAACCCTTACATTGGAGAGGTTTGTTTCGGCTTTGTCAGAAACAAGTTTGTTAATCTTTCCTGTGTTCTCATTTATAGCACCATGAGTAGAGTTTGCGGCTCCTATGAAACCAGGGAATAATTGAGGAACTTTCTTAGGAAGCTCTGCGGAGTTCGCTGCTATTAATGTAGAGTTAGAGTCAGCTTGGGTTTTTGCCTGTGTTGCTTTTGTGTCTGTGGCAGCTAGTGCTGCTGTGGTTGCAAACCCAACCAATGACTGGGTAGTCGTAGGCTTAACAACATACCATATTTCATAATCTTCTAAATTAACGTTAGTTGGGGCCGTGGCTGTTGCAAGACCAGTGGCGTCAAGAACAACTTTTATGTTGTCATTTCCAATTACATATGTATGTCCTGTTGATTGGCCTATAATGATTGGACCAGTTGCACCTGAGTTTGTGTTAATGTGTCTTATGGATAATTCAACCTTTTCTCCGTTAGCAAAAGTAATTTGGTTGCCGTCTTTATCAACAATGCTAGATAAGTCAGCAGTTCCTGTATTTCCAAAAGCTATTGGAGACGTATCAAGGTCGGCTATTTGTTCTATTAAGGTAAGATCATTTTCGATGTTTGAGATTCTTGTGTCTTGCTCGTCGTTTTTGAGTTTGTTGTTTGTAATGTTTGTTGTGTTGGTTTGAGTAATACTTAATAACCCTTGTGTTGCCTGATTAATTTGGTCTAACAATTGGTTTTGGGTTGCATTAAAAGAATCAACTTCTGCTTGGTTGTATAAATCAAGAGTAGTTTCAATTCTTCCAAGTTCTTTCAATATAACATCATTAGTATCAGCTTTGGTTGTCAAAGCGGTTTCTATTTCCTCACGAAAAAGCTTGTTTGTAGCCCTTTGAGTTGCACTCTCTGAAATAAGTATATAATCTCCATTCCAGAAGGTGTAAGACCCTAAAGAAGGTGGTGTGAGGTATAACGGGTCAGAACCATTATATTGTATCTCAACAACATCTCCATTTGTATGAGGTATGGTTGAGTTTGCTTTGATATAAGCATCATAACCTGTAGTGATATCCAAAATATTTGTAGTAGTTATTAATTCAACTTTTCCTTTTGCAACAGCTTCTCCAATTAATCTTGTGATCTCAACAGTGTCTAAAAGAATTGGAAGTGATTCTTCTGATCTGATAGTTACGTTTGGTGCTGGGATGATTCCACCAGTTGATTCTCTATTGAAACCAGTTGTTAATATAAAGTTTTCTTTAATTAGTAGTGCCATTATTTCTCCTCCTTCTGTAAGTTCTTTTTTTTCTAACAGGTTTGATTAGACCTATTCTTTTAAATCTTTTTAATCTTTTTGACATTAAGTGGTACCTCCTAAAATTAATTTTGCTTCGTCAAGAGTTGCAACAACTTGTAGTTCATTTTGATTGTTCTCAACATATATTTTCCCTTCTGGGGAATCAGGTATTATTTTGTAGTGTCTAATTTCAGATAATTTGATTGCAATTTTGGTTTGAGTCCCAAGAGTATCTGAAGTCAATATGTTCCTTGAAGTATCCATTTGCACGTTGAAGTTTGGCATTTGAACCGAAGTCCCTGTTATCTTTTCATAAATTGTGTTATTCTTTGTCAAAAATACAATTTGGAAGTATATGGCATCTTGGATATATCTAAAATCTTTTTTTAGGATGAATCTAAGACTTTCTTCTGAATTAAGTATTTTGTTAGAATCTATTATTTGTGTGATTGCAAGGAAAGCTGTTGAGTTGAAAGCTTCTTCTTCTTGGAAACCTCCATTGTCATCCAAGAACTCGTCTCTAATTGATCTTGGTAATTTATATGACCTTAATCTTTTAGCAATAAAGTTGTTGAACTCTGTTAAAGAAATACCAAAGTTATCTAATAATTTTTGTCCGTCCATTTTTTCTCCTTTTTTATAATTAAATTATATCACTTTTTTGTTATAGTTTTATACCTTTGTAAGGTCTTTTTGGCACAACAGCGTTAGGCAACCTATTTACTTGTGATATTTTTCTTTGAGCTGCTAGAGTTTGGAGTGTTACAGAACTTGTACCTCTCTGGTTTCTAAGTGCTCTCCTTAGGTTAGATTTTATACCAACCCCAAAAGTATTCAATAATGCGCCCTTTGTTAATCCTTTGGTGACCTTTTTTCTCTCGCCTTTTGCTGTTTTGGAAGCAAGATTGTTTAATACTTGGGATAATGTTGAGGTTCCAATTCTTTGTAGTTCTCTACCTATTGAATAAGACAACCGTGTTGAAAGACGAAAAGCCAAGCCTCTTGATATTCCTTCTCTAGTGAATAACCTAACGGACCGGTTTATTCCAACACGTTTTAGTGAGCCAACGAACTTACCTACTCATTCTTTAGTTCAAACTCCTTCTTTCATATCAGAAACATTTTCAACAATGTTAGAAACCAAAGATAGAACATTTTTAAGCATAGGAACATTTACAAAACCTAAAATTGAGCCTATTGCTCTTGAGGTTGCTCTAGTTGCACCTGGTCCTGAGAATATGCCTCCTAATTCAAGGTTCCTACCTCCTTTGGAGTAGGCCCAATGATTCAAGTAGAAGTGTCCGGGAGATAAAACAAACCTTTCCAATTCTCATACTGTTGCAAAAACATAAACAGGTTGCTTACTATATGTGGCCCTAGGGTTGAAAACTATTTGTGTTAATTGTGGAACACCAGGAGCGACAGCTTTGTTGATTACTTTATATCCAAGAATCCAGCTTGAATCCACAAGAATACCACCACTCTTGGCAAAAAGGTCTTGCACGTTTTTTGCTCCTTTTATGGCTTTTTGTGATTTTTTAAGAGTGTTTCTAATGGTGTTTTTGAGTTTTCTATAGAGTCATTCAATAGGTGCTCTACCAGCATCATTGGCATCAAACACAGCTTGGGTTGGTTGAACTATATAATCATTGAAAGCACGAGAAGAGGGCCTTTTAGCAGCATCTACAAACCTTGAAATAAAGTCTGAGGTTTGGATCTTTTGGGAAGACTTGAGGGCTCCTATATTGGAGCTTTGGAAAGCTTTATTGGAAAGGTTGGTTATTTGCCTAGCTAGAGGAAGTTGATAAGCTTCACCAATTAACAATTCTCCGGCTTGTAGAGCCTTTCCAAAGGCAGGGAAGTCATATCTTCTTGAGGTTAGCAAGTTTATATTTCTTACATACCCAAGTATTGCGGAATATTTTTGTTTTGATGAGAGTCCTGAATTGTTAATTAAGTCAAGAATGCCTTTTATTTCCTCGGTTTCAAAACCAACAGTCTTTAAGATTTTGGTTTGGGTTAGAACATCGGCTTTAAGTGAGTTTCCAAGTTGTTCTAGTTGATCTTTTGCTGATGCAAGTCTTTCTATTAAGGCTCGTCCTTCTCTTCTTGATATTTTTATGTTTGAGCTTTTTAATTTGTCAATTAAAGCATTTCTACCATTATTCAAAGCTCTTTCAGAAGAAAGGCTTGTGGAGGCTAAAATCGGGACAGATTCTAAGATCTTTGTGGCCTCTTCTGGGGAAGAAGCAATGCCTGCCTTTATGATTCTTTGTATTCGTTCTGATTGGGGAAATGATTCTAACACACCTTCAAGACTTTTAGCTGAAGAAATAGCTCCTGTGGAAATACTCTTGTTAGCTCTAGCTACAAAGTTTCCTCCAATTAATGGGGCTGCAAAGTTTATCACTGTGTTAAAGACGCTTGTTGATCCTGTGGTAACATCAAGAACCTGGTTGATGGCCCCACCTGTAAGACCAATAGCGGTTTCAGCAGCTACACCAATACCGGGTATGAAAGATAGGCCTATTTCAGCAACAATTATCAAGGTTCTTATCAAGGTAAGGTTTTCAATATCTTTTTCCTCAAAACCAAGTTGTTCTTGTGATAATGTATTTAGTTGATTTGGTTTATAATAGTTTGTTGGCATACTTATATTATATAGAAAAAAACACCGGATGGTGTTTATTTTTTTTATTCTGAAACAAGTGGTGTTCTTGGTGGGGCAGCTGTATAATCTGCAACATCAAAGTTTATGACAGTAACCCTTTCTTTATCCACTAGCTTTTGAAGTGAGTAGTAATATGTTCCAACATACTTTGTTAGACCCAGATTTACATTAACCCCTGTTAGTTCATTAGCTGCTTTGAAAGCAACTGATTCTATATCCATAACAATAGCTCCACGCTTGTCTGATTCACCGGTTTTATAGAACTTGTTAAGAGTTGAATCTATAACAACAGGAATACCGTTAATAGAAAACTTAGATGTTAATCCTGTCTTATAAATAGGCATTTCATTGTTAAACTCTTGGCCTATTTCTTTGACAACGTGATCTGCAATTGTTGGGTGCATTAAAATAATCATATTTGAGTCTGAAGAGTATTCTTTGAAGTCATCACTTTTTAGTTGAATTGCTCTTGTTTGTTTAGTAACTTCATCAAAAATTGGAGTCGTTCCTACAGCTGGTGCTGTAAAAGTAGATGTTTGGGTTGCATTGTCAAAGATCTCTTTTAAAAGAAGCTCATTTCTTTCAATAGCTTGGACTTGAACTTGATCTGCAAGAGTTTTTGCTTCTGCTGCTCCTATATTGTCTGAATCATACTTAGTGTTAATACCTAGCTTTAGACCAATACCTCTAAGGGTACCTGTTCCTGTTGATATAGAAGTTCAGTCAGTTGTTGTGAAGGTATCTAAAGCTGCTAAAGCATCTGTTGTAGAACCTGAGGTTGGGTTTGCAATATCCTTAGCTTTAGTTCTTTTTACTCTTTGGATGTTATATTCTGCTGAGGCTGTTAAGTCTCCTGCTACAGCTCCTGGTTTCAATATTGGAGTAAAGTCAATAGTTGAGTTCATTGCAGCCGCAACAACCAAAGCGAACCTTAGTTGTCCGTAAGTTGTTGATTTTGCAACGTTGTTAATTTGTGCGAATGTTTTTGCCATTTTGGGCTCCTTTTATAAATTAGACATCCTTATGTCGGATTCTATTTGTTTGTTAGTTTCTTCTTCTGATTGTTCGGGTACTTGTTCTTTTAAAGTTTTTGCGAAGTAATCATTGTAAGAAGTTTGTGTTAGATTTTGGTTTTCTTCAATAGCTTTTGAGAACTTTTCTTTTATAGCATCATCATCATCGTCTATATCAAGCCCAGAAAGGGCGATAAGTTGCTTACCTGAAGCATCAATAAGATTTTCAGGAAGTATCTTTATAGCTTTTTTGTTGAGTTCCTCTGATTTTGTTTTTGAATCTGCTGCTTGTGTAGCATTTAATTCTTTAATTTGGGCTGGACTTAAATGTTCCTTGAAACCATTTGTGATAAACTCTTGGTGTTCTGACAGAGTTTTTTCTATAAACGATTCCAAACCCTCAATTTTTTTAAAGCTTTCAGGGATTTCTGTTTTAAATGTTCTTTCCATATTTGTCTCCTTTTGACTTTTGTATGTAAGTGTGGCTACACATCTTTCTTTTTATTGGCGTGTTGTTTTCCAATGTTGCTACCTTATTATATACCTTTCAATGCCGATTGTTTCATCTTCTTTATTAAAGTTTCTGAAAGTAATTGTTTTTCCACCTAAATGCAATGTTGTTTCTTCTGAAAACAGTGAGTGGATCGAGATTTCTTTTAATCTGTTGATTGTTTCAACAGGGGTCACTTCAAGAGAATATTTTATGTTTGTCGAAGAAGGAGTTGATGAAAAAGCATCTATTTGTTTTTTTCAACCAAACTTGTCGAACTGATTGACTCTGTCAAGGAGAGATTCTTGAATTGAGGAACCAGATCTTGCAACGAACCTAAGGTTTGCCAGTCTAAAGTGAGAAATATCATAAGAAGCTGTAGCATCATAATCACCTACTGAGTTTGTTTTGAAGTTTGTTATTGTGCTAGAATCAACCCCAAGAGCTGCTATGACTTTGGCCTTATCATAAAGTGGTTTACTTAGATAGAGTTGCGCAGGTCCTCTATTAGGATCTACAACGGCACCTATAAGGTCTCCAGTTACACTAGTGGCTTCTTTGTAAAATGAGGGGAAAGATCCAAGTGTTTCAACTGTTTGGTCGTAGTTCAAGACCCTTTTTTCTTTTATTTCCTCTAATGTAGCTGAAATATAATCTCCTTGGTAGCCCAAGTCTTCAAACAGTTTCTTTTTGTCTTCTTGGGTGTTTTCATAGTGCTTTCCAAAAGAAGAAAAAGTAGTGGCATTGATAGTGATTTCAGTTCCTGGATCTACACCGACTTGAATTATTTCTTTTTCTCCAAAAAAGTCTCCTAGTTTGGAATTATCTACAGGTGCATAAAAGATGTATTGAACGTCTTTTTCAGAGATCTCATTGGGCCTTGAAGCTACATTTTGTTTTTGAACTCTTTCTGGTAAAATTGGTAAGTTGAACTTGACATCAGCTTGGAGTTGTTTGACTTGTGATAAATTAACTTCTTTGCTATTAAAAATGGTCCCTTGGCCTATGGCAAAATACAATGATTCTAAGACAAACTTCATTTTAGATTCTTGCAAAACTCAAGACCTTATACCTGTTTTTCCAGGTATTGTGCTGTCTGGTATGTCTATTTTCTCTGGAACAATGCCTTCAAACACTCTAAGTGTAAAAGGTAAGAAAACTTTGTTAAAAGAGTTATTTCCACCTTTTATAGCTTTAGTGGATGTTATTCATCTTGATAAGGCAGCTATGTGTTGATTTAGAATCCTTATTTCAGTTGATACCTCTGATTTAGGATATCTCCTTAGATATTTTTCAAAGATATTAGATATTATCATTTTTGGGTCTTTCCCAGTTAATTGAGAGGCTTGTTTAGGTGTGTAACCTATGTATTGATCTCCTTGTATTTTGCCGGCGTCTTTTCCTGATGTTATATACTCAACAAAGGAGAACTCATCAGCAAAAGCATAAGTGTATAGAATCATATCTAAAATAGCTTCTTGTTCTGGTTTGCCTGATATAGTTTTGCTTAGTGTGGCGGCTTGGGAAAATAATTTTGCATAAACAAAAGGTATGGTAAAGTCATGGTTGAATGCCGGGAAGTACATTGTTAATTTTTCTTGGTCTTCAACAACGTTAGCGAAAATTGGGACTAATTGGTTTGTTGTTTTGATTGGCACATCAACTGTCAAGCCATTTTGTTGTGTTGATTTTACTTGTATGGAGTTTAAAAGCGTTTGCTTTTGCAAGTCTATTAATAATCTGTCAATATCTTTTCCTACATTAGGATCAAAATTAAATTGCACTTCGCAGTTAAGAAACTGTTCGGTAGAATCAGCAATAGTTCTTGCTGTAATCATAGTGCCTGTTTTGGCATTTAATATACCTGTGACATCTGGTGGGAAAGTTTCTTGAGGCTTTATTTCTTTTAAAATTAGCACTGTTTGTTCTCCATTATAGTGTTTTTGTATATCCAACGGTTCTTTGATAGTCATTACATATACATTTTCAGAGAGGTCATTATATTTGTGATCTACAGTGAAAATATCAATAAACCTTGCTCTTTGCAATGATTTATTTAGTACAGAAGTTGAAGTGCTTGTGGGTATCCTTTCTCCGTCAGTGGTAGATAATATCACCTCTATTTTTTGACCGGTTCACTCATTAGTAACTTCATCAGTTGCTGTCAAAAGTACGTGAGAGTTTTCTTTGAGAACAGGTTCGTTTTTAGAGATGTTTGAAAGCTTGTAAATGTAAGCTATATCAGGTTCAATAACATCGAATATTTCGCTTGAATTATTCATTACATCTTTTATCATTATTCTTCCTCCTTCTCTTCTTCTTCTTCTTGTTCTTTTTCAACAGGTCTTTTTGGATTTAGTGATCCTGCATTTTTGGCTTTTTCTACAGATTCTTGGAGTAAAGCAATTTTTGCTTCTTCAATTAGAGAAACTTTTAACTCAATAGACCCAGAAACATCAGGGTAACCAGTAGTTTCTGAAAGTGATTTAAAAAACATTTTGTAGTCATTTTCTCTAATATCTCTTAAGTCCATAAGAACTTCTGTTGCAAACTGGTTTTGAAGGGTTATTTCAAGAGAGTGTTTATTGGCTCCTGTAGAAGTTGATTCTCTAGTTGCACCAACATACTTTAAGATTTTATCTTCAATATAGTTAATATTTAACTGATTAAAAGTTATTGACTGAGAACCTGACGTTTGAATAGTTTGACCTTCTTGCAACTTGTTATTGTAAGAACTTGAAGGAATAATTCTGTTTGCATCGTGAAATAACTGAGAAAGTTGTTGTGCGTCAAGGTCTGAAAAGTTTTCGTTATTAGTCATTCTTGTCAAAACGTGTTTTCACTCAGTTGTTAGTTCGTTGGAGTGGAAGTTTAAGTGATCCACGGCACCAAAAACACCTGCAGCTGTAAAATCATCATAGCCCATTGCATTAGCTTCAAACATTTGTCCTGGTAGTTTTGAAATCTTGCCTCAAGAATATGTTGTTTCTTTGATAAATGTTTGTTCTCCTGCTTCATCAAGATAAAACCTTTCCATAATAGCTTCTTTAGAATCATTTCAAGAAAGCCTATACCCAACGATGAACTCTTGGTCTCCTTTTCTATAAAGTTGTTTGGATTCAAGTTCTATGAAACTCGGCATTGCTCCAAGCTCGTCAATTCTTGTTATCCTAAATAGGCCAATAACGGGCTTTTGAGGGTTTGGAGTTGGAACTTGGAGTAAATACATCCTGCCGTTCTTTGAGACCTCAATAGCGAGCTGTTTTCTAAGCTTGGGTCATCCTGAAATATACATTATGTCTTCATAATCTTTTGGGGTTGATTCAAAGAGAGGTCTTGATTCAAGTTTATGAGCTCTGTCTCTTGCAACATATTCTTGTATTGCAAAACCAAAGTTCATTAATTGTGTTGGTGTGTTATAACCTCTAGCACTTGCTTCTGAGTTAGTTACAGATCCCAAGGTGCTATCTTGTAGTTTTGCGGTTTCATTTTTTCAAAATACTTTTTCTAACATTTTATATTCTCCTTTTTGGTTTTTTTAGGTATCCAACGAATGGATATATTCCATATTCTGTTGGGTCTATTCTATCTAAGTAATTGGTTGAGCCTGATGTTTTTCTTTTTTTGCTTTGTAAATCTGCTTTGACACAAGTGTTGAAATCTTCCATTAACTCAGTGTTTTTTTCGTGCATCAGCAAAACTCCATTTTTGAAAGCGTTTTCAACCAAGTCTTGTCTTTCATCTATTTCATAATGCCCATTTTTAGTAGCTTTAGAAAAGTGTTGGATGAAGTCTCCAGCGTGAGTTTTCATCTCTTTCAAGTATTCTTTCCTTGCATCATCAACTTGCATAAATGTTGCTTTTAAGTGTTCTTTGGTTTGCTGGTGGTCTCATATTTTTAAAAAGTGTTTTCTTGACATCATTGCAATGTGTTTGGCTTGTAGTTCAATTAATTCACCATAATCCCCAGTTCCTTTAACAGAGAGTTCTTTTACCTGGTCTATAAAGACAACATAATTCAGGTCAAACTTGCCGTCAAGTCGCATATTAGCTCTTTTCATTAATATTATAGGGACAAGTGTTAGGACCCTTGAAGAATCAATATCAAGTCCATATGAGATCTTGTGAGTAACGTACCTTTCTTTAAGAAGCTTTTCAAAGGTTGTTGTGTTGAAGTTTTTGATATTGTAAGCTAGCATTTCAGAATCAACTTCAGGTTTATATTGTAGGCCTGCATATATTGCTAACTTACGGAAGTTTTTATAGACAAAACCGGAAGCTATTTCTTCTAACAGGAAACGTGCTTTTTCAGGGTCTTGATTATGAGGGTTATCAAAAGCAGTAATACGGGTAACCAAGTGATCCATTTTTCTATGATAACGTGATAATATGGAGTTTTGCATTCATCTTTTTCCTCAAATTGAATCTAAAACTGTTTCTCCTTTTGACTTATCATGCTTGCATAGCTTGAGAATCAGTTCTTTGTTGCCTAAAAGGTCCTCCATCGTGAAACCTATAACATCTTTTAGAAACTCATCTCTAGGATAAACAGCTTGGGCTTTTTCAGACTCAGGGTGTTTTCCATAATCGTTGAATGCATAATAAGTTGTATATATAGGAGGCTTCTTGCCAAAGTGGTCTTTAAATTGATCATTAAACCTGTCTAAATTACTTTCTACCCGGGCTTCATACTCGGCTCACCACTCTTTTGTGGGTATCTTAGAGTTGTCAAGCATATCATCCCTATTTACAACCTCATCATATAAAACTCTTCCATAGAAGCCAAGCTCGTGAGGTGCTCCACCTTCAGTGGCCCCAACATCATCTAAAGCAGCAAACTGTAGAAAGGTGTTTTTTCTCATAGTTGAGTAGTTTGACCTATTAAATACCCTATGTTTTCTTTGGTCATAACCGTGTTTGTACCTTGTTTTGTAGCCATACTTTTCTACAATATTTAAAACATTGAAGAAGTATGAACCCATAGCCTCAGATGCCTTGTCTTTAGTTTTTCTAAAGCCGAACACATGACCTAAAGGATTTTGTTCCATAAATATCAATGCATCAAAGAATTGAATATAGTTTTTACCATTCTTTTTAGCACCAATAAGAGTTTTTTTTCTAGCTGGGTGTTCTATTACTTGTATTTTCCCTTCTGTTAGCAAGTTGTGCTTTCTCAAGAAGTCTGTAGATAACGGTTCAAACTTCTTTTTTTGTGTTTTTTCTGTTTCATCTTTTATTATTAAATCTTTTTCCATAATCTTATTTTACACCTTTTTTTTTGTTTTGGTTAAAAAATTTTTTTTATGCGAGTTGATTAGGTAGTACATTGAATGTCTGAGAGCCCTTTTTTTTTTCCAATAGTGGCTTGGATCATGTCCCTAAAAGGCTTATTATAGGCACCTTTGATGATGTTCTTGTTCTTACCTTATCCTTAATGCTTAGGCTTGCCATACCCTTAATGCTTTGTATGTATGATTAATTAAGATACTTTATCTACATATATATATTTTATATATATATATGGTATCTAAGCAACCTTATCAAACAACCAAACCATTCAAGGGTAAAGTAGGCTATGGGGATGGGTTGCTCTTATCCATAGATTAAAGACCCTCTAAGCCCTCCTAATGACTCAAGAGGGTTATCACACCAAAGGGCATACTAAGGAGGGCTTAAAAGGGCATAAAAAAAACACTTGGGCTACCAAGTGAATCATACTAAGGCAAGGAATAGGATGTTTAAGATTATCATAAGGACATTTATTTTAAACATCTTAAGGGCTTACCTTTGAGAACTTACAATCATTCAAGTCATTAGGAAGACCTCCCATTGGCGCAAGATAAGAAGGTCAAGACATTTTAGCTAGATAAATATCATTAGGAGTTATCACCAATACTATTTCACCATTCTCAACTTCTTCAATGGCTCTATCTGTTCCTGCAACTTTCCCATCAACCATAATAATATTATGGGTGAAGGCATTGATACCTCAATGGGCCCTCTCAAGGTCTTGGAATGCCATTCTTAATTCTTGTGTTGAATCTTTCATTATTTACCTCCATTTCAATAACTTTTTACTAGGGCCTTGTAAGCTTCTAGAGCTTCCTCATATGTGTGATAAGCATCTAGAGTTTGGAGCTTTTGGGGTTCAAAATCTAAGTGCTTAACAAACCAATTGTTGGTTGGGAAGCACATCAACTCTATGGTTGTGTATCCTTCTTGAAACCTTAGTTTTGTTTTGGTTCTTGGGCTTAATGACTCTTGTTCTAATTCTTCATAATGTTCTTCTACATCAAGTATTGCATAAATGTATGTGTCATGTGCTTCATAAGGGTTAGTTGTGTTGATTTCACTTTGTAGCTTGTTTGTTTTGGAATCTCAAACTTGAACTCCATATGTTTCTTCATCAAAATAATTGATGAACTTTATTGTATAACCATAAATCTCTTTTTCTCTTATTACTTCTATTGTTTTATTCATTTTTTGTTCTCTTTTCTACTCCTTTTTGGAGTGTGTAGTTGTTGAATCTACAAGACAATTATACACCAAAAAACCCAATGTTTTTCAACTTTTTTGACCTTTTTTGGGGGCCCTCTTGGGATCCAAAAAGCCATTTTTGGCCTCGGCCGGGCGATAGTGGCGAATAGTGGCGAATAGTGGCGGTTAGGAGCAAAAAAAAAAGCTATTGCTAAGATCTTTTTAAAGCTTTTTTAATTTTTTCGTCTTTCATCTGGTAATTAGTTGATTCTCTTTGTTTTTTTAATATCTTTGCTCTTTCTGAGACTCATTCATATACTGGGTATAAATTATCTTTTTTTGTCATTGTTTGCTCTTTTCCGGCTTGTTGCCTATTTTTTTAGTCATTGTTGAAATCAGTTTCATATTTTGTTGAAAATTTTTCTTGAACTGAGTAAATATATTTTTGTGCTTCTTCAAAAGTATTAAAACTTCTTGTTTCTGATGCTATTATTCCTTCACTTAATAGTAATCCAACCGCAAAATCTGTGGTTTCATCTTCCCATTTCCTTTCATTTATAAAAATTGTGTCATTGCCGTTTGTAGCACGATTCTCTCAGACTGTTTTAATTGTTTTAATCATTTTTGTTCTCTTTTCTGCTCCTTTTGGAGCTTGTAGTTGTTGTTCTACAAGAATATTATACATAAAAAAATAGCTTTTGCTATTTTTTTTTTTTTTTTCTAAAGTGTATCTAATTTAACCCTGTCAAGCTCTCATTCTTCCCAAGAAGATGGCGCTACCCCTCCCTCTTGTTCATTTTCTTTGTCTCAGGTTATTTTATGTAATTCGAGTCTATTTATGTCTAATTCAAAAACTAATACATGGTCTCCATTTCTCGTTGAATCAAAGTCGCCTTTAACAGTTATCAGTTCTTTATCAAAGTAATATAAGATAGGCACCCCTTCTGATAACCTTGAAAGGCTTCAAGTTGCCCCAACCATTAACCTAGCTAATCCATCTTTTTCTGTATGTGTCATTTTGTTCTCTTTTCTGCTCCTTTTGGAGCTTGTAGTTGTTGAATCTACAAGAATATTATACATAAAAAATAATAGTTTGTAAAAAGTTTTTAAAATTATTTTTGGGGAGCCAAGAAGTCATTTTTGGCCTCAGGTGGACAATGGTGGTGAACAATGGCGGCGTCGAATAGTGGTGAATAGTGGTGAACAGTGGCGGCGTCGAATAGTGGTGAATAGTGGTGAAAAAAATCAGCTATTGCTGAGATCTTTTGTGGTTTTTTTTAATCATAAGTAACTCCTTGGTGTTTTTGCTTGAACTCAGTTGATAATGAGTAGAATCTTTTCAAAGCTTTTGTTTGGTCACTAAATGTTTCTTCGGTTTCCGTCATATATTCATATCCAAAAGAAGCCCCGATAACGTAATAGACTTTGTTGTCAGGTCATTTTTCTCAAAATATGGAAAGGGTTGCATTACTATTTTTTGGTTTTATGGTTGCAAGTATTTTTTCTTTAAATCCCATCAGCATTATTTTTCCTCCTTTTTTTTTTTTTTTTTACTTTGTTAAACCATATTCGATAATAATTGTCAGACCATCATCGTCTGTGAAAGCTAATCTCTTTTTATTAATTATCTTATTTTTAATTTCGGCAATTTCTTTATCTTCTAATTTTTGGTAATTTAACGCAAACAAGTTATCTCTGATATGACCTATATTTCTGTCTAATTCTTCTTCTTCATCACCATACATTATTTATCCTCTTTTCTGCCCCTTTTGGGGTGATGTAGTTGTTGTCCTACAAGAGTATTATACATAAAAAAAAGAAAATTATAAAAAAGTTTAAAGAAAAAGCAGCTAAGATAAATAAGCTACTTTTTAATAATGGTATTACCTAACACTACCTAATAATGATTCAACAACTATAAAAATAATATTCAATAAAGAAAGGCTATTCAGTTTTTTTAGGTTGTTATTGAGTGTGTGAGGTGTCTAACCTGCTATCAAACAATAACATATGGACTTACAACTTCTCCAAAGATCTCAATTTTATATGATTATCTTTTTGGGCTGGTTAGGACTGGGAGGTGAATGCCAATTTTTATTTCTTTCTAAGAATATTATAACGGGGTTTGTATTTATTTATCAAAAACTTTTCTACAGAGTTCATAACATCTTTTGAAACTATTTCATCTGATATTATTATACACTCATATTTTGAAGGGTTATCTTGTAATTCTTTGTTAATTGCTTGGTGGTTATAATTTGAGGGCTTGTAGTGATGCTTATCTCTCTCTAGCTTGTGGATGTAAGAATCTTTGCCAATATAAACTATATCTCTTGATGTGATATTTCTATATGCATATATACCGAATTGTTTGTAACTAATAATCAGGTCCTGTCTGTATATCTCACATATTCTCGCAGGCATTGACTATCTGGTTTATTATTTCCTCTAAAATAGGAACTACAATAGAATTACCAGCTTGTTTTGTCATCTGAGAGTCACTAACAAGTCTTTTTTCTTTACCAGACTTTAGTTTGTATGTGGCTGTTGAAACTTTTTTGTAATCCTCATCAGAGAAGCCCATTAAACGCCAAGTTTCAAGAACAGATAACTTTCTATAGAGAATGTTGCCAGTGTTGCTTAGATAAGCTGTTTTGGCCTTGAAAGTGGTACCTGAAGTTGTCAAGGTTGGCGAAACCCCCTTAATACCGTGAAAAGTTTTGTCTTGGTTGAAAGAAACATCATTCCAACAAACCTTATTTTCATTGTCGCAATCGCCAGCTCTGAGAGTTTTTGAAACTCCTTTGATTCCTAAGAAGTCTTTCTTTTGGTTAAATGTATGATCAACAAAAACTGAGTCTTGGGTTGCACCATTTTCTATATCATCATATCAACGAGTTTGAATTGTTCCAAGGGTTCCAACTTTGTTTATGTTAGTTTTGTCTTGGTTTTTTAATTTGTTTAAGTCAAAGCGGATCTTTTTGCCGTTGTATTGAGACATTTCATTTGTTGCATATATAATCTCACCATCATCAGTATTTAACCTAAATGGTTTTGCAACCTTTGCTGGTACTGAGAAGTCTAATATATCTTCCAAAGTTTTCTCAACTTTTCTAAAGTCTTCTAAATGTTGTCAACAAGGCCTAGGACAATCTTTCCTTGTCAAAACGACAAACACCCTTTCTCGAGCTTGAGGGACTCCAAAATACTTTGCATTGAATAGTGCTTGCTCTCAACAATACCCAAGTTTGTTAAATAAGTCTTTTATTAGAAGTAAGTCTTTTTTGTGTTTTTTTGACAATAAACCTTTGACGTTTTCTAAAATAATATATCTTGGTTTGGTTTTCATTTCTTTAATCTTTGAAATAGTTAATAGAATTAGATTTGATCTTGAGCCTTCCAAACCTAATCCTTTGCCGGCAACAGAATAATCTTGGCAAGGTCATCCGGCAACAAGAATATCAAGTTCTGGGTAGCTACTCACATCTACATCATTGATATCTTTTGGTTCGAAGCTTGTGTTGTGGATGATATTGGCAGCGTTACAGGAATGCTTATCTAATTCAACATAATCAACGAGTTTGTGTTTTAATTTTAAGTTTCTAATTGCCATTGTGTCAGCCATTAGGCCACCAAACCAAGAGGCGGTCAATATCGGTTTGTTTTTAGTCATTTTTTTTCTCCTTTTTTCTTATGCCAATAAAAAAATATGTGTGTGTTTTTCTAAAATGTCTTTGTGTAGTATTGGATTTATACATTTTATTTTCTTTATTTAGTAAGACTAAGTCTTTTAAATAGAACCCATATTTTTCCATTTGTTTTGCAACTAATAAGTGGTTAATATAAGTTTTACCACCTGTTGTAAGATCTTGACATTTAAAAATTAATAACCCATTATGCTTCAAAACCCTTGAAGCTTCTTTAATCAGGGAATCATATTCTTTTGTTAATTCTTCTTGAGAATCATATTTAGTGTATCTAGCTAGTATTTTAGATTTCTTATCTCATTTATTAAATAAAAACGGTGGATCTAAAATCATAGATTTAATTGAGTTGTCTAAGAATGGTAAATCTTTTGCATCACCTTTTTTCACCTCTGGAAGTAACGGATTCAAGTCAAACTTATGTTTTGGAGCATTTATTATCTTCTTGTAAAACTTGCCCTTGTTGTACATTGGGTCTAATTCAATTTCTTTTCCATCATTGTGTAAATCTAAAATAGACTTTAATAGTATTTGTTCATCAATGAAAACGGAACCAAGGTGTTTTTTATTTTTAACTATGTTATCTGGGTTTTCTTGTGCTTTTTTATCCATAGCTTTTCATCTCTTTGTAGAATGTGTATAGTTTTCCTATAGCCTTAGAGAAAGCTTGGTCCTCTTGAGGGTCGTAAGGGAGCAAGTATGTTGCGTCGTCATCTTTGACGGCAATGCAAGATTTATTCTTCCTTATAAGCCTTAAACCTGTCTTTTCTCTAAACAATGGTGCAGTTCATTTCAATGCTTTCATTCTTGATCCTTTCCATTAGTCTTTTTTGGGCTCACATATAAAGTTTTGCTTCAACAAGATAAGATTCTTTTTCAGTTATAACAATAAATAAAACTTCTTTTAAGTCTGGTTGGTATCCTATTGATACTCCTGTAATGCTTTCTTTGACAATTCTATGTTTTATAGTGTTAGATTTTAGTGTTTTTGGTGGGTCAAGACGTGAATCAACCCCTTCTTTGTCTGTTTTGGGATATTGAGACTTACATTTTAATATTGCTTTCATTTGGCTCTCCTTTAATACTTTTTTCAATTCATTCTAAGACAACTTCACTTTCATTTAAGAAGTTTGTAATCTTTTCTGCTGAGGCAAGGTTTTTTATGCACCCTAACTTGTTTTCCTTTGTGGCAAACCATCTATTCACATCATAATCAAAATAGACATCATAGGTCGTATTTGATAAAAAGTCTTGGTTTGTTGGAAGGACATCCATTTCTCTAGCAATAATGTAAGGCATTGTTCTTATGCTTGGAATCAAGCGATTTGCAAGGTTCGAGTCTCCAATGGCTAATTGCTCCATAAACTTACCATTTTTGCGAAGTATTAGGACTCCTGTTGGAGCTAATTTAATAGTCCAGTCGGGGTTTTTTTCTTCTTTTATAACTTGTAATAATTCTTTGACAGTGTATTCATCTTTTGGTAGAAATACTTTGTTTTGCTTGATCCTTTCAAGGCTGTCAGCTTCATCATTTATTTGCTTAGCTTCTCTTATATCAATGTTATTGTTTTGTTGTATATTTTTATTCATTATTTCTCCTTTGGTTTAATTTTCATTTTAGTTTTGCATTTTGTTTTGAAAGGACTCCTAGCCTTTGCTTTAGCATCATCACATCTGAGGATGTAGACCACTCATCAGGTTTTTCAATTACAAGGTCATATATTCATAAGTCATTCTCTGTTGAGATTCTTAGATATTTGAGAGTTGATTTCAATTCTTTGTGGCCGAGTATTCTTTGAATGGTTATTGGGTTGATGCCTTTCACATGAGCGTTAGTAGCGAACGTAGCTCTCAAGTCGTGAGCTGAGAAACCAAGTTGCCAAGAAGCAATTCTCTTTCTTAGAGTGTCTGTATTAGATGAATACTTTTTAGCAAGTTCTATTTGTGAAGCAGATATCACTATAGGTAATACTCTGTCTCAGTTTTTTTTGGCAGGTGTAAGACTAATTGATCTTTGGTGTAGTTGCAAGTTGAAGCAAGATTCAAGATATTCTTTTATTTCTGAAACTCTGATTCCTGTCTTATGCAATATAGAAAAGATTATTAAATCAATACCTTTTAATTTTTTATATGACTTATCAATTGTTAGTTGATTAACATATTTGGAAGGTTTTTTGATTGGCATAGTTCTCCTTTGCTGTAGTTGTTGTTCTACAAAAACATTATATACAAAAAAAAGCAACTTGTGCTAATTTTTTTATAATTTATTTCAGGCAGCTTTGATTTGCTTTATTCAAGGGCCTATGAAAGGAACTAATTCTCTAATAATTTCTCATATTACTAGAAACACTCTTTTGAACTTATTCACTTTTACCTCCTTTGTCTTTGTATTTGTCTTTGTCTCTTTGCCGTTGGTGCTCTAACAGGAACTTTATAATTCAAGAAAATACACCTATTACAGCGGTATTCTCGGCTGTGAAGATTCCTATTTTGGCAATGCTTTTTGGATCATCGATAACTTCATATATAGTAATTGCTAAATTAGTTATTACTATGAGAGATAAGAGAAAGATAATCCAGTTCTTGCATATATAGCTTCAACTTTTTGGCTTTTTCATATTTTCCTTTCTTATCTAATTGAGATGAATACGCTAGAACCTAATCTCTTTTCTCTTACGTCTGAGATTGTAATATTTGAACCAGTTGATTTGATAGCTTGTATAGAAAAAGTGGCATCAACAAGGATAATTGGAGAGATGTTTGCATTATTTGCGCTAATGACATCTACTATGTTAACCGTCTTACCAGCAGCTAAACCAGCTGCGATTTCATCACTATGGTCCTTAACTACCCCAGTTGTATATTTAACTTGACCCTCTGGGACTG